>LOEQ01003005.1:0-12427 GCA_001685075.1 Bramus lutescens | reverse complement strand
GTGTGTTGTTATTTCGGGGTATAAGCTAGCCGTGCGGGAGTCGGGCGGGACGAAAAGCAGGCCCGCTCCCCTAATCACTACACTTGGGTGCCTTCCATTTCTCTAACTGACTTGTATGATTAAAACTCCATGTTAGGGAGGCATGAACAAGTGGATACCTGGGGCTTACTGGGCAGCTAGCCTTTATGCACTCATGAACTCTCGGTTCGGTAAGAGATCCTGTCTCAAAAACGGAAACTGAAAAGAAATAGAGGAAGACACTTAACATCAGCTCTCTTTTACAAATATGTGTACACACACACACAAGCATAAGCAACATGTAAATGTCCTGTGCTAACAATTCCCAACATCCAACACTCTCAAGATGTTTTATAAGGTCATAAGCCCAGTACAGAATACTCATTTATTTCTTTTAAGGGAATGACAAGGTACAGTCATGATGGGACTTATGATCCTGCATTTTGTTTGTTAAGGGCAAAAGCACTCAAGGCTGGCATGCATTTCCTTTTCCTAACTAAAGAGTGTCAGTTGTATGCATTGACTTTCTTTGGCTAATTTTGATTAAAAGCAGAATCCTTTGTCCTGCCCCTCTTGTGGGAAATTCAATTACAGTCGCTCCTGGGCTCGTTTTCCAAAGCTGGGACAGGTTAACTTCTTATAATACTTTAGTTGGACCAGGGCGGGGCTGTTCTAGGTGAACAGGTAATCATTGCTGAGTGCCAGAGGACAGGTGCTCCTTTCTGTGATCTTGCCACGAGTCTGGGAATCGCTAGGGAGCTTTAAAAAAGAACGTTTTCCACCAAGACCAAAATTTTTCCATAGTTTCTTCCTCAGTACCATCCAAGATACAAAGAAGCATCCACTTACATTTCTTACACTATGGAAAGAATTCTAGGAAGACAAGTAGGTATCAGGTCAGGTGACTCAACTCTTCCTGAGTTTCTTCAAGTTCTCATTAAGCATGAAAGCCTAGACTCGGTGTCTGCTTGAGAGTATTTACTGTAATAAAATTGGCAAATAAACACCTTAAATAGTCCCCTTAAACATAGTTCCCAACTGCCTTTTTATTTCCATGAGCCATATGTTATGGAAAATACGTTGCACATGTTACCTTGCTCAACTTCTGGAAAGCAGGACGTTTATGACCTGCTCATATGCCAAGGCCTGGCTCTACCATCATTGCTTACCAGCAGCGCTCCTGCTTGCAGCCCATACAGCTTGGCTGCCATTGCCACAGTCAGTTCTCTAACCCTTGGGAGATCCTGCTGCTGCCTTATCATGGCCCACTGCTTACATCTGCTTCGCAGAGTCAGGTGCCTGGGTCCTTGGAGTTTACTCTCCGGCCTCCTTTCAGAGGCTGATCATGTCCCTGCTGTATTTTTATGGAAATACACACTCTTCACTCTCCACCTCCCTTTCCTTAAAAGAGCATTTCTCAGCCATATTTGGGAAGCTGTCACCTTCCCAAATACTTACTAAAGCGTGTACATTACCTACCTGTTTTCATCCAGAGAGTTTGCAGAGCCCATGTTTACTGATAACTCCAGGTAATTCCGGGGAACTGGCCCATACACTATCTACATCTTGAGCATCACTGCTCTGGTGCCCGTCCTTTCTCTAAATCACTTGTTAATATTTATTTAAGTCAAGCCGTGTTTGGTTACAAGGAATGGAAACACTCAGAGCTGTTCAAACACAAAGAGACTTTAATGAGAGGGGCAAAGTGGAAAAGAATCTCAAGGCTACTTGAGATTCAGGTAGCTATTAAATGGTTCTTCCGTTTTATTTTTTCTTCTAAAGTTCTATAAGCTCTTGCTTGCTTTATCCTTCAGGGTCATACAGGATATGCTCTCATCTGACCAGCTTTGCCCAGCATGCCTGGAGTGTTAGCTTGCAAAATATGAAGTAAGTTGTAAATCTGACAGAGAACCTCGATGCCTACTCCACTTACTTAAATAGGCCAAATAAGAATCCCATTGATTGTGGTGGACTTTTTATAGATCAGTTGCCTGAGGTCAAGTGACCACCCTGGGACAAACACCTGTGGTTGAACTGAAACGTAGAAGGGGAAACAGCTGTTTGGAGCAAACACGCCCGTGTAATCCTGTCCAAATCACCTGCTTGCACACAGAGGTCGTGTGCTGGTCGTGTAGTTTTGTTGTCAACATGACACAATGTATAGTTGTCAGAGAAGAGGAAGTTCAGTTGAAAACGCCATCAGATTGCTTAGACAAGTCTCACGGTCATTTTCTTTACTAATGGTTGAAATGGGAGGACCAAGATCACTGTGGGAGATGCCATCCCTTCTACAGGTGGTGGTGAGTAATATATGAAAATAAGTTGAGCAAGCAATGAGAAGCAAGTCAGTTAGTGGCATTCTTCCATTCTTCCATTTTGCTTTGGTTCCTGGTTCCTATCTTGACTTCCATTAGCAATGGAGTGTGGCCTGAGAGTGAAATAAACCCTTTCCTCCCCAGGTTGCTATGATATTTTATCACAGCAATAGAAACTATAAGAAGACAGATGTGGGTAAAGCTAAAATCATAACTATTATTCCAACAACATTGTTGATAAAGAAATCTTAATTTTTTTTATTTTTCTAATTCTGAGCTCCACTGCTCTTTATTAAACACTGGCTCATTTTATCATTCAGCACCATGTGTGAGATAGTCCCACTGTGTTATTCTGAAGCCACCATTCTCCAAGGGATCCCTGTAGGGATAGCTACATCATTCGTGCTCAGTAGGAATTCCTTCCTTCCATGTTTATTTGCTTTTTCTTTAATATCTTGGTTAAGCTTTTCTGCCCTTGTAGACCCTACAAAAATGGCATGTTCTTTTCCACTCAAATATTTATTTTCTTGCTAACTTATTTTGACTTGCATTTTATTTGGCCTTAAGATTTCCTCTCTGTAGATATATCTTTTTATTTCACCAAATGCAGAGATCATTGCAAGTGAGAGTTATGTCAGAGACAGCTAAATATGCTAGAGAGTAGAAGAGAATCTTAGAATGTAACAAGAACACCAAGAGAATAGGACAAAAAACAGGAATATGTTTTCATGATGACATAAAATTATATATATATTTGGTGTTGTAGTTTAATCTTAATTTTAGAGAATCCACACAGATTCATAAGGTCAGGACAAAAATGATGGAGATATCATTTGTGGCTTTAAAAGTCATTAAATAATGACTTAAATGGAATTAAGCAGATGTATTTTAAAAATGACAAAAGCACTCATGAGATAGTCAGTCACATGCCACTCATTCATAGGCGTCAAGATAATTAACTTACATCTTCTGTAACTATTCAGATATTAGACTATCACATGGTCCTAGTCTGAGTTTCTAACAACATGAACTTTCATTCAAGAACACCTGTTATTTTAAGACAAATAAGAACAATCAATTTAATTACATGATTTTCCTTCCTATTTAGTATATAAGCCTCCGCCCAACTTGTTATTTCTACCTACCTGGCTGAGTTAAATATTCAGATGCACCTGCCAATAAGAAAATTTCAGCTGAAGACAGTATTTGTCTATGATGTTGATGATAAGAAGAATTTCAAATGAAGCACGGTGTAGCAACATCGAAAAACACATTACTTCTAAAGCAATTACCTCATAGCCAAGTAAATGTCCATTGCTCAACTTCCAGGGAATTGTACTCCACGAAACTTCAATTTCTGAGGAAGACAGGCTATGGGCAGAGATTTGGGATGGGGCTACTGTAGGCTCTGTTCAGAAACAGGAATTGGAATACAATGATAATGTTGACCATTCAATTGACAAATCATCTGAAATCCTAAATTTAAAAATATTCCTGGATTTTATGGGGTTCTCAAAGCTTTGCTTTTCTCAGAATACTGGTTCTTAGCAGACATTTCTTCTCTTTGAAATCCATCTCTGCATTAAATGCTTTTGATCCTAGGCCATAGCTCCATGAGGCTGAAACAGAATCAGGGTTTAAGGGTAGGCACAGTGGGTTCTCTATCCAGAAACACTCAGGGTTGGGGCAGGGATATCAGGAGTACTTAACACTAATCAAGCCAGTACTGGTGTCTAGAGCATCAGATCATTTTCTGAGTCCCTTTATGCTCAGTGATTCTTTATGAGGTACATTGGTTAGATTTCACTTTGCCTTACTGAGGTCCTGTAATATATTTCTAGTATGCATCTTGTTGCAAATGAGACAATTTAACAGTAACAGCAGGGCAGAAATGAGCAAGACAAAAATAAGTAGAAGCCTCTGGATGTTTCTTCCACCCACAATACTCAGGTCTTAGGTGCATGGGTAGGCAGTATTTGTAAACTTCCTGGCTCATCACTCTTACTTAAGCCCTGTTCTGCCTTTATAAGTTTGGTAGTTTCTGGAAAATGAATCTGGCTATAAACATTAGGCTATAAACAAATCTCTGTTTTGAAAAGATTTGTATAACCATTTTCATTCCTCCCTGTTAATGGAAATGAAAACATAAGAATGGAGGTGGGGAGTGTTAGTAAAACTGATAATATTTATTATTATTTAAATCACCAATGTTGAACCATGTTTTATAATTTATTACCAGGTTGAGAGGTAGGGGAGACAACATGCTATCATATTTCTTAAGCTAAGAATGGTTAAGGCCAATTTTCCCTGGGTGAAATTGGCTGTTCCATTTACTAAATACATCTTTAACAAATTCATTCACATCTTTCATCAATCTTCTGTTTTCTCATTTCTAAATGGAGACTAATAATTGAATCTATACTTCAACCTTTTCAAAAAATTCAAAATGAAAATGCATGGCAGACGTTGAGTGCTTCATATACTGTAGTATGAGATAGACCTTGATAACAGGGCTAATGTTCAGTTGTCAATACCTCAAATGGAAATTTTGCTTGGTTCTCCTAACTTCATTACCATTTTCTCAAGAGAGCTGGAAAGAAAATACTGTGTTTCGATTTCTTGAGCAAGCAAGTCAGAAGGACTGAGCTGTGTCTGAGTGACGTCTGCAAGTGTCTACAATGGCTGGGGTCATCCTTCAAAGACACACAGCTCTTAAATGTCAACCTCCTGGTTCTCATTATCCATCATACTTCAGTCCCTTGATGAGGCCTCAGGAAATACTGTTCAAAGCTCTGGGCCAGGCTAGTTTGAAGGGTTGCCTAATTTTCACACCAGAAAGAAAAATGAACTTTGAGAGGTGACAGTATCCCATGGTTCACAAGATGAAACTCAGGATTGGAATATCTCATGAAGAATCTTATTATACTCTGTAACCATCATCTGAGTCCTAACATCTCTAGTCAGGAATGGTTGATTGTTATGATCTGCCCTGGCAATCTAATAACAGCTCTGATGACTGCTCTTTTGAAAAAAAAATATATATCTGAAGCCACAAAGAACTTTCAAGACATTTCATTAAAATAATGCATTGATTAGATTGGAACTAAAGACTTTATATTTTTCATACCTTCCTCTGCAGAGAACACTGTTGTCACTGGGCTAAAGGGCCCTTCACCTTTGTTATTGTAAACACCCACTTTAACTTCATATGGTGAAAAAGGCACAATGCTTTCGTTCCTAAAGACATATCTTGGGTTATCTGGGGATGTCACCACTGTCTGGATCCAGGTGGTAACCCCAAGTGGGCGGAAAGCAACCACGTACCCAAAACCTCCACCATTCTGTAGTTCTTCAGGGACTGGCTACAAAGAAAAGACATATTAAATCATCCTCATTCATAAGGTCAGGGCAAAAATGATGGAGATATCATTTGTGGCTTTAAAAGTCATTGAATAATGACTTAAATGGAATTAAGCAAATGTATTTTAAAAATGACAAAAGCACCAATGAGATAGTCAGGTGAGAGGCTTTTAGACAGTCACATACCACTCATTCATAGGCATCAAGATAACTAACTTACATCTTCTATAACTATTCAGATATTAGACTATCACATGGTCCTAGTCTGAGTTTCTAACAACATAAACTTTCATTCAAGAACACCTGTTATTTTAAGACAAATAAGAATAATCAAATCTCTAAATGCTAATTTTATGGAAAAGGTCATACCTGGATATTAGGACTCAGTACAGAAAATTAGAGAGAAAGAGGAAGTGAAAACAATGCAGTAAATTCAAAGCTGCATGTGATTAAGTAAAAGATTCTACTTACACTCAACTGCAAGAAAATGACATTTTACTTGTAATCAACATATGCAGATTACTGAGAATTTAGTTCCAGTGTCTTTTAAATGTTAAATTCATTGTTATAGTGTCTCCTAATTGTGACAAGAAGTCAAGGCTGAGAGAATGGCCAGGGAGAATCTAGACAGCCAAGCACATGTTGGTCTGTGTGATATCAGTGGGGCACACAGGGTTTCATGGAAAATTATGAGTGACTAAGAGTCAATTGTTAGGGCCTGATTCTCAGTACTGCATTCAAGAACTATGTGATTTTTATCAAACTGTTTTTTATTTCCTTGCCTTGCTGTCTTCACTGATACCTCATTGTGAGCATGGAACGAAGCTAGTATGTGCGAATGAGAGAAAATGTGCTTACCACAGAATGCAGCAAAGTGAGCTGCACTGCCATTGGCATCAATGCCACTAGGACCAGCACCACCACTACTAGCTGTAATACCATGGACCAGTTCCAGAACTATCTTAGCTATAAGCACCACTATAATCACTACCAACAACACCAAAATTAACAGCATAACTCCATGAGGCAGTTCCACCAACATGAGCACCAACATTGCCATCAGTGCTGGAAATGCTAGAATCAGAAGCATCTCTTAAGAGCACTGGTAAGAGCACCCTGTATAACCCACATTCATATTCCTAGACCTCCTACTATCACTGATACCTCTATAGAAACACCAGCACCAGCAGTACCCCTGATAGCACCAAATAGTTCCAGTAGAACCGCCAATACTAAAGGCATCAATACTAGTTATTTAAGTACCACCAGTATCACCAAAAACAGTGCTGGCAGCAACACCATGAGCACCATTACCAGCACCATAAAAAACATCATCCATTGGAAATATTAGCATGAGGCCCACCTCCATTTATGCCGTCAATAGAACCAACACTGTGACTTAGGCAACTAGGGTTACCACTACTTACACAAGTACCATCACCAGGATTGGTCATACAGGAATCGTCACCAACACCAATACCAACATCAAGAATACCACTATTAGAAGTAGCATCTGATGTGGGATTTTCTTTTCTATACTGTGAATATGTCTCATTATCGTTGGTTAATAAAGAAGCTGATTTAGCCAATAACCAGGCAGAATGTGGCGAGGTTGAAAATCCAAGGAGAGAGGCAGGGAAAGAAGGCAGAGTCAGAGATGCCATCTAACCACCAAAGGGGAAAGATGTTTGCACATCACTGGTAAGCCACAGGGCAAGTGGTGATACACAGATGGATAGAAATAGGTTAATTTAAATTAAATGTTAAAATAAGAGCTAGTTAATAATAATTCTGAGCTAATATGCCAAACAGTCTGTAATTAATATTAAAACTCTGAGTGTTTCTTCAGAAACTGAAGAGCAGGAGAAAATGCTCTAGTAATAAGCATCCTTTGGATAAGTGGCAGCATCATTACTACAACATCACCATTACTGGGACCACGAATTTTATAGTTTTATCAGCATTGCCACTAGCATTACTGATATCTCTAGCAATACATGACCACCAGCACTATCAGTGTTGTTAGAGCACCAATGCCACTGGCACTACCACCAGCACAGAACTATCAGTGCTGCCAGTACTACCAGTAACAGAATTAATGTAACCAGTACTACTACCAGAAGTATCATCACTAATACCTGGCACTATTATCATCATTGCCACCAAGACCACTGGCACTACTGTTACTGCCATATCAATACCACCACCACCTGCAGCAGCAGCACAACCAGTGCTATGGACATTACCAGCACCCATGATAGCACCCATGATACCAACAGCACCATCACTATCAAAAGAAGCATGAGCACCACCAGAATCACTAAAATAAACAGGAGCACCAGTCAACGCTGCTGCTAATACTATCACAGGTACAGACACTATGAATGATCAGCACTCTCCAAACCATTAGCACCATTAACAGCATCAGTGGCAACACCATGTCCTTGTACTGTTACTAGCACCAGACTCAAAAATATCCCAAACACTAGCACCATTATTGCCATCAAAAGCAGCAACAGTAACCTATCAGCAACATGATCAACAGCTCCATATTTCCTTGGGCAAACATGAGTACTACCATCAGCGCAAGAACACTAAAATAAGCAACAACACTACTCTTATCACCATCAGCATCACTTAGCAATACAACTGGTGGCACTAACAGCACCAGAAATGATGTCACTAAAACCAACACCAATACCAGTATCAGTGCCACCAGTATCTATATATTACTACCACTAGCAAAAGTACCACCATCACTGCCACGACCACCACCATCATCATCATCACAATCAACAGCAGTATAGGCTGCAGGAGGATGTGATAATTGAATGGAAAGCAATACCCTGATGGTAAAGATGTTGTCCAAACACTTACATCCCAAGTTATTACTAGTTCAGATCGACTTCCACCTCCTCCGCTGACCTCGGAAGGCGCCACTTCTGGAGCTGTATGGGTCAGAGACACAGAGAAAAAAGCCCTACTTTTATATGGTAATATTTGCAAGGAGATTCATTTACTCATTTGAGACACCATTAAGAGTTTTAACACTGACACATTACACAGATGCATGTGTATATATACATTTCTATATCTCATTAGTAACATCATCAGTTATTTATAATCAAATGCATTTATGAAAATTTTTGATAAAGTCATCAAATTATTTTATTTACATGAAATCATAAATGATTCAGAAATTTCTGAAACAGTAAGGAAAAATATAACCCAAGTGAAAGCTTCTTTCCCACTAAGGTAACAGAAAAATGATTTCCCAGGATTGACAGGGAGTAAGTTCAGCATGGATTCTTCCGGACTGGAAGTCTCAGCATGGCAAAGGCTCTTGGTAAGAGTGACAAGAGACTGGAACCCTCAGGTCCTGCTAAGGAAGCATTCTTGATAAAACTCCCACAGATATCACCTTTCTCACTCATGCTGAGAACCTTTTGGTTTGTAAATTCTAAGATGAAACTAGAATCTAAATTCTATGGAGGGCCTTTGTAATATGCCCTTCTGCATTTGCTGGATACATATCAGACGGACCCTAAAAACACATTGTGTGAATGAATAAAGAGGATAGCCAGAACACATGCCACCAATTTCCCACAATATCTGGAACCAACATCAGGTATACTGTCCTGGGGAAAGGGGAATTCACAATGTGCAAACATAATCCATTCTCCTTTGGCTTTGTGCTTAAAGTGATACATTTGCTGCATCTCATGTTTCACTTTAATTAACATTTCTAAATCAGCGGAAGGTTTACCTGCTAACTCTGAGTTTTAAGGAAAGCATGCTTCTAGATTTGTGAAAGTAGCTTATGACATGTGTTAAGAACTGCCTCATATAAATTCTTAAAATGATGCTTTCTTAATCTGACACTTATGGAGCCATAATATCCTACTCATCAATTGCCTGCGTGCATTTGCTGAGTGTGGTGGCAGAATGAGTTTTCTCAGCAGCATAGCTCCCAGTGGTGTTATCAGGCCAATTTTTCAGTGCTTCTTATAAATGGAAACAATGTTTCCCCTGCTAACAGGGAGTTATGTCAGATAGTAATTATAACCTTAAGTGACAAAAACATATTCATTCAACACACACTAATGATCGCCTGCAACTGACTGAACTCCTGAAATGCCACACCACATCAGGTTTCTTTTGAAAAATGCCATATGGCGGTCTACCATTAGAAAGGTCATCATTGTGACAATGGGTTATTGAGACAGTTCTCTTGGTGGCTGGGAGATAAAAGCTAATGGAAATATACACCCAGGTAAATCTATTAACCCATTACTCAGAAAACAAAAGCACTAACCTGCCTCTTCAGTCCTTACTTTTTCTGAGGGTAAACTGGGTTCTCCACCTCCGATTTTGTTACTGGCTACTACCCGAAACTCATATTCCACCCATGGGTTTAACTCCACGACGGTAGCTGTCTGCATCTTGCCATCAATGACCTCAGGTACTACAAAAGAACAGTTCAGAAGATATAGAGCCAGCCTGTGCCAGAGCTCAATTGGTGTGCATTCTCTAAGTTGCTGCCCTCTGTTTCTCCCATCT
The DNA here is from genome assembly GCA_001685075.1 of Bramus lutescens. Lineage (NCBI taxonomy): Eukaryota > Metazoa > Chordata > Mammalia > Rodentia > Cricetidae > Bramus > Bramus lutescens. The sequence goes on along the minus strand of LOEQ01003005.1, from coordinate 2,174 downwards.
ACTTTACCTGTTGTGACAGTTTGCCAGCCCACAGAGAAAGGTGTCCTAGCCTGGACTGCATAGGATAGAACTGGACTGTGGCTGTCTGTACCTTCTGTCCAAGAGAGCTGGGCTGTTGTGTCTGTAATTTCATCTACCTTTACATTTTCTGGTGGTCCAGGTGAACCTAAAGGAAGCAAGAATGCAAAGAGCATCCCATGAATGTCACCCTCTTCTACCAAAGCAAAGAGGTTTACACCATCACTTTAATACCTCCAACTTGATGCCACTTTCAAAAGAACTTAAGGGAAGAGGCCTTTTAACAGGCAATAAAACTACCACTTTTTTCTGCATTCCCATTATTAGCAGAGAGATCTTGATAGGAAGCTATGGTTCATAATACTATGTGACTACAGGTGCCAGCTACAAAATGATGCTCTATTCAGTGGTATTCCAGTACCTTTATAAATTCAGCGTTCCCTGCTTTGGGAGGTATGGCCTTCTGTAAAACATAACTTGGCTTGCTACGTCAATGTGTTTTATTTTATGATATGCTTTGGACATCTATTTTTTAGCCTACCAGTGAATCAGTAGCCTAGATGGCAACCCAGGTTGGAAAATTTTCCCATTGCTCTGGATAACGCTTTTGGAGGCAGACACATGTGTACCACCCTCTCTTTCCTATTGAATAAATTTGTTGAATTAACGACATGCTCAAAAACACATTGGCTTGGCAGCAGCAGCTGTGGAATGCCAATTATAGTAAGAACTATTTGAAGGGCACAGTTGAGGTTTTTGTTTTTTTGAATTAGCACATTCTTATTGTCGGATATTCTGGCTTATGGGTGTCAGGGATAACCTTGATATTATGCCTTGCATTTTTGTGTAGTATCTCACTACAGCTTTCCTCTAGTGAGCAATGCTCATGGAGCGCATTTAGACAACACAGGAGGTAACACTGCTTACCTCTTACTATGAGCTCAGCAGCGGATGAAACGCTGTCCACCCCTGTCTGCACCATACATACATACTTCCCACTGTGTTTCAGTTGAATGTTTCTGATCATTAAATCGCCAGATGAACTCTGTTGGGGAAACAGGTAATGAAACATCATTATATTGAAAAACACAAAGGATCTTGAAGGTAAAGCAAGCCATGTTTAGAGAAAACAAAGTGGCAAGTAGTCAGGACACTGAAATCACAGGATACCTGGAAATCAAGACAAGTTCAAAACCATGCAGGATGGTATACACATTTCTATATGCATAAAGAGCATTTCTCTGGGTATTTATGGCTTCAAAAAGAAACAAGGGCAGAGATTATAGTCTCAGATTCTATTTGCTCCCACCAGCCAACACTTCTTTTTATATCCACTGCTTAGCACCAGCTCAGTTCTCTCTGGTTGCAACCCCAGTGCAATTATCTTCCTGAGAAGAGGAGGAAGCATTTGGGTACCTAGTGGGAGATAAATATGGCATGGCAGGGGGGATTACAAGGGCTGAAACATTTTTCTCTTTTCTCAACACGTTGGAGCTTAAAAGACTAAAGTCATCTAATTCCTAAAAAAGCTATGGAATTTGGAGCAAGAAAATATGAACCCCCTTTAAAAAAAGAAATTAAAGCACTTTAAAACCTCATAAATAATAGTTATGCCTAAGACATTTGTTGGCATCCCCTGTTACCAATTAATGGAACAAATGTGTATCTAAATGCTCAACTTTAAAAGGTCCTCATTTACAGAGACCATAAATTCACATTCATAAAAGGACTAACTGCAGGTCAGTTTCCCACATCAGTGGAAATATAGACTAAAATAAGAGCATCTGGAAAGAGAAGCGCTTCGAAATGATCGTCATTTCAAGTCCATCCTGGGAGAAGAAGAGGTGCTTACCGTGGTAATTAAAAGGAGTTTTACTCTTCCATGGGCCTAGAGTTTGTGGCAAGAGGGACTGGACTCATCTAATTTTAGGTAGTTCCCCAAAATCCTGTTCAGGCTAAAATCTTCCATATTGCTCCCCATCCTTGGGGTTGCTAATGGCCTGTGCATTCTCCATTGGTTGGATCATATGGCTTTAGATAGGAATTCTGGGGTACTGGGAGATGCAGCTGTAAGGTGATTGATGGCTATAATTAAATAATAATCCAAAAACTGTTCAGTTTGCACATTTCTACTTTCCTGGAGTAGAGCTTTTTTT
>LOEQ01003004.1:163783-174755 GCA_001685075.1 Bramus lutescens | reverse complement strand
TTGGGAGCATGGGGACCATGGGAGAGGGTTGAAGGGGAGGGGAGAGGAAAGGAGGGAAGCAGAGAAAAATGTAGAGCTCAATAAAATCAGTAAAAAAAGAGAAAGAAACCAAAAAAAAAGAGAGAAGAAAGCAATGTACTGATAATATAAAAATCAAAGATGAGGACTGTCAGCATTTATGGGCATATGGCTATTTGGAAGTTACCAGAGGCTCTGATTGACCTGGCCTTGGATCAGGTGAGCAGCACTGGAGTAAAGGGTAAGGGCTAGTAGGAGAGTTAGCATGGAGGAACTTGCGGTGGGTTGTTATGAACAGAAGTGAGATAGGAGTGGAATGCTCCCATTCAGCACCCCTAGGAAAGACAATACACTAGCACAGGGGCACTGTGGGAACTATACCTCACAGTGCTACAGACTTTATTACTAACTGGCTAAACCCGCATACCATATGGTACGCGCTAGGTGTTTTTGCTCATCCTATTGGATTAAGAGAAGTCCTTGTCAGCATTTGTAGCCCTGGGAGTTTAGACATTTAAAGCTCAGCTTTGGGCTGGGCAGTGGTGGTGCATGCCTTTAATCCCAGTACTTGAAAGGCAGAGGCAGGCGGAACTCTGTGAGTTCGAGGCCAGCCTGACCTACAAAACGAGTTCCAGGGCAGCCAGGATACCTAGAGAAACCCTATCTCGATAAACAAAATAAACAACTTTAAATTTCTCTGGGCTTTTAAAGGTAGGAAAGGGCAGGCATTTGGAGAGTTTTTATTTCCATTCCTTTTGCATAGAAGTGGTAGCAGTAGATACAGAAGGATTTGTCAGGGAAAAAGAAGATGAAGTTTCCTTGGAGGTTTGGGGACCTTGGGAAGGGAGTTTGTTCTCCACCAGGTACTTCCATTAGTGAATGAAAGTGGCCTCTCTGCCACACCTGCGTCTGTCTCCACTTGTTCCTGCTCGTCTTGCTTGCCCCTCTCTCTCCCCCCTTCTCCCTTTCTCCTTCCTTCTCCCCACCTGCCCTGCTGCCTTCCCTCCCCCTCTTTCTCCTAGGGACCTGAGGGAGCAGGGAGAGACACGCACGTGGCCTACCATCCCCTCCTGGAGTAGTTGCCACCACCACATCACCGTGTGTAGTGGTAGGTTTCTTTCCTTGGAAGAAAGTTGACAGGCTACTTTTAAACAGAGAGATGATGAGATAAGTATTTTGTAGGTTAATGAAGTCCAAGTGGAGCCTGTGTTACAGCCTCTGGTCAGTTGTCACCCATGTGTGAAGTTCAGACAACTTGAAGTTGGAGAAGCAATTGTCTCAGTTTGGGTTTCTGTTGCTGTGATAACGAAAAGCAGTTCGGGGAAGAAAGGGTTTATTTTACCTTAAAGCTTACAAGTCCATACCAGGAATGTTAGAGAAGGAACTCAAGGCATGAAGCTAGGGGCAGGAGCTGATAGAGAGGTCATTGAGGAGTGCTGCTCAATGGTTTGCTCTCCGTGGCTTGCTCAGCCTGCTTTCTCACACAGCCTAGGACCATTAGGTCAGGGGTGACACCACCCACTGTGAACTGGGTTCTCATATCAGTTATCAGTCAAGCACCACAGGCTTACCCATGGACTAGTCTAGTGGGAACTCTTTCTCGATTGAGATTCCCTCTTTCAAAATGACTCTAACTTGTATCAAATTGGCAGAAAACTTAGCCAGCACAGCTTCAAGAACAGTGAGTACTGAGTGCTTGTCTGATAGGGGAATGGATCCGGGATATTTGCAAACCGCCTGAAGAAGGGACAGATGAGCTCATGTTCAGAAACTTTTTTCTAACATCACATTTTTATGCTGAGTTTTCCAAGTTCCAATCCTTGCTTTGTGAAGAGATGTTGAGACAGCTGGGGGGAATGAAGAATGAAAGGGTGGGGGTTGGAGGCAGGGAACAGAGATGTTGACTGTCACAGGAAAAGTTGTTCTTATCGACAAGAAACTGCAGCCAAAGGGCGTGGGCTGGGAAGTCTCGAATGAAATTCCTGTCAGAAAAAATTGCTAATGATAGCGTATTTGAGGCACATCATTCCCAGAAAGAGCAAAATAAGGTATAAATACAAACCCCAAAGTTGAGGGCCAGCAGGGCTCTTTTGTCCCCAAGCACTTGTTAGAGGGGCCCATGGTTCCAGGTGCCTTATGGAAGAATGTGTTAAGATTTCTAGAGTGTGGTGTGGCATAAAGCTGAACAGGCCAGGGCTAAAGCAGTGGATAGTGGGTGGCAGCAGTGTAGACCTGGTGCCTGTGATCACTTTGTGGTGTTTGCATGAGCAGAAGTGAGTGTGTGTGTGTGTGTGTTTGTGTGTGTGTATGTATGTATAAAATTCTTAAGTTGGAGACAGGATCTCACTGTATATCCCTGGCTAGCCTGAAACTTACTCTGCAGACTAGGCTGGTTTCAAACTCAAAGAAACCTGTTGACCTTTGCCTCCCAAGTGCTAGGATTAAAGGTGTGTGTCACTACCGCTGGCTGAGGAGAATTCTTTCTAGCTTTTAGCTTGCAGCCTGACTTTTCTCTGTTGTGTCTCTTGAGTATCAAACCAGGGCCCCTGCTGAAATCACAGGAAGGACAGGGACAGGGGTAGGAAAGACCATTCTCGTGCCAAGAGTTCACTTACGTTTTCAACATGTGGCCTAGAAGTGAACACTTTGTAGAGATTAGTAAGTATCCCTAGGTTAAGTTACAAAACTGAAGGTAGTACCCCAAACCCCACGGTTTCCCCATTATATGATGCTTTGGGATGTTTATCTTCTAAGTATATTTAGAACCCTGGAGGGAAAGCATTGGAGGGCAAAGCACATCCTAAAATTAACAGGTCTTGTAAAGCTGGCCGTGGAAGCCATAGTAACCCTCAGCTTTGTTTCTTGTAGGTGACTCTCGAGGCCCTCCCAACCATCACCTGGGCCCCATGTCAGAAAGACGGCATGAGCAGAGCAGTGGCCCTGAGCATGGGCCCGAGAGGGGGCCTTTCCGGGGTGGCCAGGACTGCAGGGGTCCTCCTGACAGGCGTGGCTCTCACCCTGATTTCCCTGACGACTTCAGCAGACCAGATGACTTCCACCCTGACAAGCGCTTTGGCCACCGGTTAAGGGAATTTGAGGGGCGAGGAGGACCCTTACCACAAGAAGAGAAGTGGAGGCGAGGGGGCCCCGGACCTCCCTTTCCACCTGATCACAGGGAATTTAGTGAGGGGGATGGCCGGGGTGCAGCCCGAGGCCCTCCAGGGGCATGGGAAGGCCGCAGACCTGGAGATGAACGCTTCTCCCGGGATCCTGATGATCCACGTTTTCGGGGGCGCAGAGAAGAAAGGTAGGGAAGTATATTCCTTGGGCTCTCTGCATTTTCCCTATCCTCGTTACTAAGATGTTTTTTCCTTTACTAGGGGAAAACGTTACGATGATTTAGCCCTGTGTTCTGTTTGGTTAGCATTTAGACTTTCTTTTCTTATTTTGTTTTATTTATTTATTTAGGTTTTCCGAGACAGGTTTTTCTCTGTGTATCTTTGGAGCCTGTCCTAGAACTCAGTATGTAGACAAGGCTGGCCTCGAGCTCACAGAGATCCATCTGCCTTCTGAGTGCTTAGATTAAAGGCGTATGACTCCACTCTCTGTCAGCATTTAGACTTTAAAGTTATGTTACGTAGTTTTCTATTATCTTTGCATTTGAGACCTTTGTCTTTCAAGTTGCTTAGATACAGTCTTATGCTGTAGTACAGGCTGTCCCTGTATTCCCAGTCCTTGTGTTTGCCTCCTGAGAGGAGTGTGCCACTACTCCTGGCTAACTTCTGAGTTACGTTAAAGAGATGGGAGACTCATTATGCTCAGAGAGTGTCTTGGATCCATCTGACTTATGGTGTCCAGGTTAATTAGATAATGAGACCTGAGCCAGATACTATAATTGAAAATAAAGGGCTTGTGGGGCTGTAGAGATGGTTCAGTCGTTAAGAGCACACTGGCTGTTGTAGAGGGCCTGGTTCAATTCCCAGCACCCACATGGCAGCTCGTTAGGTACCTAATGCCCTCATGCAGGCAGAACACCAATTCACACAAATTAAGAGAAGAAGGAAGGAAGGGAAGAGAAGAAAATAAAGGGCTTATAAAATAGACTAAGATTTTGTGAAATTGCTCAAAGGTCTTAACAAAGTCAGTTTGAAATAAACATCATCTTCCTATTAAACTTAGGTCAGGCTTGAATTCTCAGCCCTATGCATATAAAGAATAGAAGCAATGCTGAGGAAAGAAAACAAATTGGTTTGATTTCAAATGATATTGAGCATAACCAGTGACAGTTGTGATTAATGTTTAAGAACTGACATCTGCATAATGTTCATGATTTCTTGAATCTCTGCGTTTTGTGCAAACTTCACATTTTGTTTTGTCTTCATTTATCTTTTTGTTCACCCGTGACATATTTTCAGCTTAGACTCTTATACCATCATTCCTTTCTGTGCTTACTGTTTCCTCCACCTGGAACAACACTCTATACATAGCTGTGGCTCACTCTGGTTAGAGTTTTCCCCTAAACAGCTCTGTGCCCCTTCTAGGGCAGTCTTTCCCTTTGAATCATATAGGCATCCCTTGGTGTATGACAGCAGTTTCAGAGACCCTTCCATATCAAAGTCCTTGAGCAGTTAGTTAGCTAATTCCTTGTATGAAGTGCTGTAGGGTTTACTCAGAACATACACAGTACCTCATACAATATGAATGTATGTATTTACTGTGTGTGTTATATATATATACATGTTTGTGTGGTGTGTGTGTGAGGTGTTGAATCAGATGTCTTTGTCAATCACTTGCCTCTGTGTTTTTTGAGACGGTTTCTTACTAAACCTACAGCTTAGAAGTTCAGCTAGGCTGGCTGACTGGTAAGCTCCTGGGATCTTCTTGTCAGTCTCCCCGAGCTGAGGTTGTAGCCACATCCTGCTGTGCCCTGCTTTTTACATTTGTGTTGGGGATCTGAATTTAGATCCTCATGTTTGTATGGCAGTCACTTTACTGACTAAGCCAGCTCCAGAAAGTTACTGTATTGTTTTATGTGTTTGAGACGGTCTCACACTGTAGTCCAGGCTGGCCTGAAGCTCACAGAGATCCACCAGCCTTGCCTTCCAAGTGCTGGGATTAAAAGTGTGCATCACCATGCCTGGCTTTACTGTATTGTTTAGGAAATAATGACAATGAGCAAAAGTCTGTATAAAGTGTTCAGTACAGCACTGGAGAAGTAGCTCAGTAGGTAAAAGCACTTTACACACAAGCTTTACATCCTGAGTTTAGATCCCTGGAACTCATGTAAGTAAAAAGCCAAGTCTACATCTGTAATCCCAGTACTCCTATGACAAGATAGAAGGCAGAGACAGGAGACATTCCTGGAAGCTTGAGGACCAGCTAACCTGAAATAAGTAGAAGGGCAGAAATAACAAGAGAGACATTGCCTGAGCAAGATAGAAAATTATTCTTTGACCTACACACACACACACACACACTGATGTGCACATGCCTGCTTTCATATACCCATGAGATAAGTTCTTGCTTTGTAGCCTAGGCTGGCCCTAACTTAATAATTCTGGGATTACAGGCATGTGGTGCTGCATCTAACTTCAAAACTTTAAGAAAATATATATATATTACATTTCTTTATTCTCTGTGTGTGTGTGCATGTGAGCACAGGTACTGGAAGCTAGAGAGGGTGCTAGATCCCATGGAGCTGGAGTTACAGGGCTTTGAGAGCTGCTTGATGTGGGTGCTGGCATGTGACTGAGGTCGTCAGGAAGAACATTCACACTTGACCATGGGGCCATCTCTTCAGCCCTGTTGTTTTATCTTTGTGTATGTGTGCCTTCTGCCATGGTGTGCAAGTGGAGATCAGAGGACTACTTGTGGTAGTCATTTTTCCCTGCCATGTGAGCTCAGGGACGAGTTCTCAGGTCCTCAGGCTTGGCAGCAAGTGCCTTCACCTGCTGAGCTGTTTCACTAGCCCAGACCAAAAAAGAAAAAAACCTTAAAAAAAAGATTTCCGTATTTTATGTGTTTCCTGAATGCATGTGTATTGTGTGCATGTCTAGAGAAGGTATTGGATACCCCAGAACTGAGGTTATAATGGTTGTGAGCTACCATATACTCTGGGAAACAAGCCTGAGTCCTCTACAAGGCAGCAAGTCACCTTACTCACTGCAGTGAGTCAGATGTAGTAAAAATTAAAAAAAAACCAACTGAACAACAGCAAAACATACCAGTGAAACGCCTCCTCTAACCATGCCATACCTCTTTATCTTTCCCGAACAGTTGCAATAACTGGAACCAAGCATTCCAGTGTGAGCCTATGGGGACCATTCTCATTCAGACCACCAGAGTGGAGATTATGTGCTGGGGCAAATACAGAGTACTTGTCCTCAAACAAGTCAGCACCCTTTGTCCATCTGTATATGTAAAAAAGATGTTCATCATAAAAAATATAGCTGAGTCAGATGTAGTAAAAATTAAAAAAAAAAAACAACCAACTGAACAACAGCAAAACATACCAGTTCTAGTGTAATGGTTGATGAGGAAGAAATGGACATAGTAATACACAAAAAGTACTTGGTATATTCCTATAAGCACCGTAACGTTCTGCTAATTGTTGCCTTCTGTCTGCTTTGGACTGTAATGTTAGTACTGTAAGGTGAAGCTTTAAAAAATATATCATGTTTTTCTCTCCATTTACATTGTATATTAAAGTCTCCTGTTCTCTCTATACTTAAATGTATTCCAGCCAGGCAGTGGTGGTGCAAGCACTCAGGGAGGCAGAGGCAGGTGGATCTCTATGAGTTCAAGGCCAGTCTGGTCTACAGAGTGAGTTCCAGGACAGCCTCCAAAGCTATGGAGAAACCAAAAACCAAAACCAAACAAAAACTGGGAATGGTGGCAAATGTCTGTGATACCTGTATGGAGTGATGGAGTGGGAGGCAAACCAGAAAGCAGCAGTTAAGCTGAACTACATAACAAGTTCAAAATTGGCCTAAGATACATGAAACAGTGTGGTGGTTTTGAAGGAAATGGTCCCATAGGGAAGGGACATTATTAGGAGGTGTGGCTTTGTTGGAGTGAGTGTGGCCTCACTGGAGGAAGTGTGTCACTGTGGGGGCTTTGGGGGTCTCCTATGCTTAAGCTATACTCAGGGCAGCACACAGGCACATCTACTGCTTGCAGATCAAGATGCAGCGCTCCTTCACCAGCACCATGTCTGTCTGCATGCCACCATGAAGATAATGAACTAATCCTCTGAAACTCTAAGCCAGCCCCAATTAAATGTTTGCCTTTATAAGAGTTGTTGTAGTCAAAGTGTCTCCTCACAACAATAGAAACCCTAAGACACCCTAGCTCAAAGAAAGGATGAAATTCTGAATTATTTCAGAGACAAAGGGGTATAAATTTTAAATTCTTTTTTTATTGCATATGGTTATCATATATTTTTGTTCAGTGTGCAGACAGGATTTATCTGGCTTTTCTTACATATGCTATTAATTTTCTAAGCACTACCATGACTGGCACACCATCTCTCTTTTAAGTTCCCACATTTTTTTGTTTGTTTGTGGGTCACATTATACTTTACTTTTTTATTTTTAGAAAATAATTTACTTTTAGAGATTATAATTATAACATATCCCTAAGGCATGATTAATAAAACCTCAAAGAAAACTGGGGTTCGCCAGGCAGTGGTGGCGCAAGTCTTTAATCCCAGCACTTGGGAGGCAGAGGCAGGTGGATCCATCTCTGTGACTTCGAGGCCAGCCTGGTCTACAAGAGCTAGACANTTTTTAAGACAGGGTTTCTCTGTTGTAGTTCTGGCTGTCCTGAAACTTGCTCTGTTGACCAGGCTGGCCTTGAACTCACAGAGATCCTCCTCCCTCTGCCTCCTGAGTAATGGGATTAAAGGCATGCTCCACCAGCTCCCAGTGTGGGGTGGGTAGCTGCACTTTGTTCCCTCTCTCCTTCCTAATCTCATCACCCTGCACTACCTTCATCTCATCACCCCCCCCTCCCGCTTACTTACTTTCAAGAGTATGGCACAGCTGTGTACCATACATGGTGTATACCCTATATGCTACAGCACATAGGAATCAGAACTTCAGTATAGGGATTTAGGGGGTACAAGCAGTCCATACCAGTAGGTGTTTTCTAGTAAAGGCAAAGATGGCTCCATTTGTTCCTGGGCCATTGGCACAGGTGAGAAATGCTGTGTCTCAGGAACAGCATTCTTGTCAAGGCTGTCTTGGCCACTCATGCCTCTTGTGCAGTTCTACTCTGACCCCAGTTTGCTGTGCTTACAGCAAAGATGCTTTGGTCGTGTTGTCTGGGGACAAAGAAGGCACTTGAAAGGGAACCAGAGGGGGGGATAAAAAAACACAAACTGGTCCCTGCTTGGTATCTTGCTGTGAAGAGACACTGTGACCAAGGCAACTCTTAGGAAAGAAAGCACTAAGTGGGGGCTTGTTCAGTGTCTGAGGGCTAGTTCATGGTCATCATGGCGGGCAGCAGACTGGGATGGCTCGGGAGCAGTGGCTGAGAGCCTCATATCCTGGTCCACAGGCAGCAGGCAGAGACAGATAGATTGGGCCTGACATTGGCATTTGAAACCCAAAAGCCCGCTCCCAGTGAAACGCCTCCTCTAACCATGCCATACCTCTTTATCTTTCCCGAACAGTTGCAATAACTGGAACCAAGCATTCCAGTGTGAGCCTATGGGGACCATTCTCATTCAGACCACCAGAGTGGAGATTATGTGCTGGGGCAAATACAGAGTACTTGTCCTCAAACAAGTCAGCACCCTTTGTCCATCTGTATATGTAAAAAAGATGTTCATCATAAAAAATATAGCTGAGTCAGATGTAGTAAAAATTAAAAAAAAAAAACAACCAACTGAACAACAGCAAAACATACCAGTTCTAGTGTAATGGTTGATGAGGAAGAAATGGACATAGTAATACACAAAAAGTACTTGGTATATTCCTATAAGCACCGTAACGTTCTGCTAATTGTTGCCTTCTGTCTGCTTTGGACTGTAATGTTAGTACTGTAAGGTGAAGCTTTAAAAAATATATCATGTTTTTCTCTCCATTTACATTGTATATTAAAGTCTCCTGTTCTCTCTATACTTAAATGTATTCCAGCCAGGCAGTGGTGGTGCAAGCACTCAGGGAGGCAGAGGCAGGTGGATCTCTATGAGTTCAAGGCCAGTCTGGTCTACAGAGTGAGTTCCAGGACAGCCTCCAAAGCTATGGAGAAACCAAAAACCAAAACCAAACAAAAACTGGGAATGGTGGCAAATGTCTGTGATACCTGTATGGAGTGATGGAGTGGGAGGCAAACCAGAAAGCAGCAGTTAAGCTGAACTACATAACAAGTTCAAAATTGGCCTAAGATACATGAAACAGTGTGGTGGTTTTGAAGGAAATGGTCCCATAGGGAAGGGACATTATTAGGAGGTGTGGCTTTGTTGGAGTGAGTGTGGCCTCACTGGAGGAAGTGTGTCACTGTGGGGGCTTTGGGGGTCTCCTATGCTTAAGCTATACTCAGGGCAGCACACAGGCACATCTACTGCTTGCAGATCAAGATGCAGCGCTCCTTCACCAGCACCATGTCTGTCTGCATGCCACCATGAAGATAATGAACTAATCCTCTGAAACTCTAAGCCAGCCCCAATTAAATGTTTGCCTTTATAAGAGTTGTTGTAGTCAAAGTGTCTCCTCACAACAATAGAAACCCTAAGACACCCTAGCTCAAAGAAAGGATGAAATTCTGAATTATTTCAGAGACAAAGGGGTATAAATTTTAAATTCTTTTTTTATTGCATATGGTTATCATATATTTTTGTTCAGTGTGCAGACAGGATTTATCTGGCTTTTCTTACATATGCTATTAATTTTCTAAGCACTACCATGACTGGCACACCATCTCTCTTTTAAGTTCCCACATTTTTTTGTTTGTTTGTGGGTCACATTATACTTTACTTTTTTATTTTTAGAAAATAATTTACTTTTAGAGATTATAATTATAACATATCCCTAAGGCATGATTAATAAAACCTCAAAGAAAACTGGGGTTCGCCAGGCAGTGGTGGCGCAAGTCTTTAATCCCAGCACTTGGGAGGCAGAGGCAGGTGGATCCATCTCTGTGACTTCGAGGCCAGCCTGGTCTACAAGAGCTAGACANAGGTGAGCATTGAGAACTGCTGAGTCTGAGGGCCAGCAGCCTGAGCACAGCGGGGCGGCCTGTGAGCACAGTCTGTTTGCTCCTCTGTGTAGGGGGATCCAGGAAGTGCCTACTCCCCACTCCTGACGAGTTCCCTCGCTTTGAAGGAGGACGGAAGCCAGACTCCTGGGATGGCAACCGAGAGCCTGGTAAGGAAGGAGACATGCTTGTGGTTTGGTAGTTCACAGAGTAGGCCCCATCTCCAGGTTCTGTCTGTCTTTTTAGTTTGACTCCATGGAGGCCGGTTGTCTTCCTGTCTGTCTGCTCCAGTGTTTTATCTCAACAGGTTTAATGCAGAAACAGGTGGGAAAATCCAGCTGTGTTTATTTATTTTTTTAAGTAAGATAGTGAAGGGATTTTGTGTTAAGTATAGAACAATACACCCAGGTTAGGGAGATGTCTCAGTAATATATGTGCTATGTAAGCATGAGGACCAGTTTGGGTCCTCATCCTTTCTTGGCAGCAGCCCCTGTAACTCCACTGCTGCTTTAGGCCAGATGTCGTGGGGCAGTGGTACACACTTGGGAGATAGAGGCAAGTGAATCTCTCTGAGTTTGAAGCCAGCCTAGAACTACTTCATAGCAAGTTATAGACCCGTTAGGGCTATACAGTACCCTGGCTTTGGGAGTTAAAAAAAAAAAAATCAAAAAATAGAGACCTGAGGAAGATACTTTATATTTCTTTTTTTAAAAATATTTATTTATTTACTTATTATGTATACAATATTCTGTCT
>LOEQ01003004.1:59713-81016 GCA_001685075.1 Bramus lutescens | reverse complement strand
TGCCTCTGCCTCCTGAGTGCTGGGATTAAAGATGTGCGCCACCACCGCCCAGCTGGATTTTTTTCATGCATGTTGGGGATTTGAACTCAGGTTCTTACATCAGACGCTTTACCAACTGAGCCATTCACTTTGCCCAATCATAAAATTGAACATCTAGAACGAGTGGAGATCATTCATCAGGCCTCTTCCTTTCTAGCAATTATCAGGGAGGAGAGTTTGACCCCTGAGGCACTCCACAAACTTTAGGAACCCAGATGCCAGTTACTAAGCCACCACTCAGGCCCCCTCAGTTCCTTGATTCTGTCAAGGGACCACAGGGGAGACCTTGGGACCTACACTAAAGCACTTGGAGGCCCAAGTGCTTCACAACCAGTGATAGCCTGAGGATCTCTCCTCTCACATGGCCTGCTTGCTTTCCCAGTATGTTGTGCAGACAAAGCCCATGTTATCCCATCCCTTTGCCACATCGTATTTGCCAATGAGCCAGGAAATAAAGAATGAGGTTGACAAGATTGGCTCTTAGATACATTATGGAAGTGGTAAGATCCTGCATAGTGGGATTTTAAAATGCAGCTTGCTTTCTCCCCTCTCTCCTTCTCTTTCTCTCCCCTCTCTCTCCTTCTCTTTCTCTCCCCTCTCTCTCCTTCTCTCTCTCCTCTCTCTCTCTCTCTCTCTTTCAGTGTGTGTGTGTGTGTATGTAGACCAGAGAACAACCTTGCGTTGTTCCTCAGGAGCTGTCTACATTGTAAGCTTTTTGTTTTGTGAGACAGGATTTTTCATTGACAGCTCACCTGGTGGGCTAGGCTGGCTGACCAGTGACCTAGGGGGAGCTGCCTGTCTCCATGTCCCCAGTGTTAGGATTACAGATGCATACCACCATGTCTATGTTTCTCATGTAGGTTCTGGGATCCAGCTCAGGTCCTCAGGTTAGTGAGACAAGGACTGTAGCTCTCTCCCTAGCCCCACCCCCTCGAACATGGGGTTATCCTGATGCTGATCTACTGCTCCCCATCTTCTCAGCCTCCTACAGGCTGGATGATGAGTCTTGCGCTTTCCTGCCTCCTGAATAGTTTGTTCTTCTTAATGGGACAGCGCCTCTCACAGGAGATCTGGCCCAGATTCCCTGCACCTTTAAGGGGACTGATCATCTATGATTAGAAGTCATCCCCAAGTCCAAAGGGCTAAGATGCTCCACTTCCAGGTTCCAGATACAAGGCTGTCTTGCCAATCTGCATCCTATCTCGTGTTATACCAACAAGTTCTCTGGATGTGACTGAGTTGTTGTTCTCAGATGTCATTATGAGCTACACAAGAAGGGAATCTGTTCTGTTTCCTATTTGTGTGTGTGTGTGTGTGTGTGTGTGTGCGTGAGCGCCCACATGCATATTCATTTGGGTGGGTGAGGGTACAATTATATGAAAGTCAGAGGTCAATCATAGATCATTCATAAGGCACCATTCCCCTTGTTTTCTGACACAGGATCTTTTTCTGGCCTGGTGCTTGATGACTATGCTAGTCTGGCTGACTATGGCGCCCCAGGAATCCAACTGTCTCTACACTGTTATTACAAACACATACCACCACACCTGCCCTTTTCATGGGGGTTTTGAGGATCGATGTGAGGAACTCATGCTTGTGAGGTGTGATAGTTTTGACTGTTAATGTGACACAATCTAGAATCACTTTGGAAGGGCGTCTCAGTGAGGGTTGGTCTGTAGGCATGTTTATGGGGTACCATCTTGGGTACATTAATTGAGGCAGGAAAACCATCCATCATGAGTGGCACCATGCTGTGGGCAACTGATCCTGGATTATCTGAGTGGAGCAAGGGGCTGAGCATTAGCACATATACATTAACTTTCACTGGTCTCTGCTCTTGACTGGTTCTAAGATGGCTGGCTGCTTCAACCTCTTGCAACCTTGACTCCCACAGCAAATAAACCCTCTCCTTTAAATTGCTTTTCTGAGGGTATTTGTCATAGCAGCAGGAAACATAGCAAGTCATTTACTGTGGTGGTTTGAATGAAAATACCCCCAGAGGCCCATAGGGAGGGGCACTTCTAGGATGAGTGGCCTTGTCGGAGCAGATGTGGCTTGTTGGAGGAAGTGTGTCACTGGGGGGGTGCAGCCTTTGAGGTTTCAGAAGCTCAAGCCAGATATAGAGGGTTCACTCTCTCTTCCTGCTGACTGCTAACCCAGATGGAGAATTCTCAGCTACCTCTCCAGCACCATGTCTGCCTGCATGCCACCATGCTTCCTGCTATGAGGATAATGAACTAAACCTCTGAACTGTAAGCCAGCCCCAATTAAATGTTTCCCTTTAGAAGAGTTGCCTTGACCATGGTGCCTCTTCACAGCAATATGAAACCCTAACTAAGACATTTGCCGGTTGAGCTGCCTTCCCAGACATTGCACACTATTTAAATTACAGCCCCAACAGCATCTCCCAATTTGCTTCATAGATTTTTGCTGTGTTTTGAGGAACTTGTGTAGATTTAAACATCTTTGTCTGAGAATGTTGGATATTCTAAAGTACTTCTCATAAGTACTCTTAATTGAGGCTCATAAGTTTTCCTATTGGCCCCAGGCAGCCCTACCTCCCTTGCACAACAAGTAACCACCTACAATGGTTTTCTGTTGCCGGAAGCTCCACTGGGCAGCCAGGTCTCTGGCACGTACCTGAATGGCCACCGCTGCCTTCCTCTTGGCCTGGATTTGCTGTCGCACTAGGTAGCCCCTGCAATGGGCCTGTAGCTGCACTATCCTCTGTCGCATGATCTGGAACTGTCTCATCAGCTGGTGGCTCCGGGCAATGGCCTGCAGACGCTTAAACCCCACTATGATCTATGGGAACAGAAGGTAGTTAGATTTACTGCAAGACACTTTCCTGAGAGAGCAGAAAGTAGCTCTCCCTGGGAGATCCTCGGTATAATTTAGTCACCTATTTTTTTTTTTTGTAGAGTGCTGGTATTACAAGCATCCTTACAGGCCAATGTACATGAGCCCATTAATTACTTGTAAACTGGAGCAGAGCCTATCAAATAAGTGCTTGATAAGCACTTGGCAAATAGCATATGTGATGGTTTACATTGACTGAACTTGGCGGGATCTAGAATCACCTTAGAGACAAAGCTCTGGGCTTGTCTATGAAGGGTTTTCAAGATAAGGTTAACTGAGGCAAGTAGATCTACCCTAAGTGCAGACAGCACTGTTTCATGGCGGGTTTCTGTGTTGTATATAAAGGAGATGCCTAACTGAGTGTAGAAGCTCCTTGCTTGCTGCTTTCTGACTGCAGATGCAATGCAGCTAGCAGCCTCATGTTTCTGCTACCATGATCTCCTTATCATAATGGACTGCTGCATCCTCTTGAACTGTGAGCCCAAATAAGCCCTTCCCTCCTTAAGTTGCTTTAGTAAGCATTTTGTTGCTGCAGCCAAGGGAAATAGCCAATGCGACGTAAATAGTGGACCAGTATGGGCTTTACAGCAGCCAGCCGGGTTCATCACAGTGCTGGACTATGAGCTTCTGTGGAGTCCACGCAGGTGGGGGCAGCATCTTGAAAATGGGATAGTAAGAAATGCGTGAACACTCAATCTATTTTAGGCCACAGAGGTCCCTGGGTCTCCAGGATGAGCCTGTTGACCGAACAAAGACCGACTTAGGCCCGGCCTAAGGGTGTGAAGATGCCAGATATACCCACTCATGAGAAAATCTAATTAAGTAAGCCCTCTATGCTTGAATTCCTTTACTTACAGAGTGATTAATATTATATAAAACACTGCACCCAGTACAACAGGTCCCCACGTGGCTCCTCCTTTCTTGTCAGCTACCACCACATACTTTTTGAGCACAGAGTCAGGGCCAGTTGCTGATGTGACCCTTTTAAGCTGCAGTTATAGTCACAGCCATGACAGGAACAAGGGGTCAAGTGAGGCCCAAGAGAGTGCAGTGACAGCCTTTCTGATTCATAGAGAACAACGTCTCTACCTGGGGCCTGTGGTGGGAAGTAAAATGAGGAAGCAATGCTGGTAACTTGAGGTCCATCCGGCTGGTTAGTCTATTGACTCCATGTTGGGAGAAGAGAAGCCATCAACCCAGTCCAGCTCTGGGGGATGCCCAAAATTCTGGAGGGGAACATTTTGATCCCCACCCCCAACACAGGCCTGGAGATCATGCAAAGAAAAGAAAAAAATCTGTATTCTATATCAACTCGCAATGGAATGCTTCCTGCCTGGAGCTATAATTCAGAGAAACAATCGTGAATGATGTGTCTTTCATGGGTCTGTTTTCTGCTGCCCCTGAAGGCCCATCTTCCCAGGCTCTCTCTCTCACCAGCTCGAAATTCTTTCTTTGGCAGTGGCCTCTCCATGCCGCCTGGAGGGTCACAGCTGCCTGTCTCTGCCTCAGGAACTCCTTCCTGGAGAGAAAATGCAAATTAGAGGTACTAAATAACTCTCCTCCTAGGTCCTGGAGGGGTGAGGAAACAAAGGGACCGGTGTGGAAACAAAGGTGGTTAATAAAATATCAGGGAGGAAGGGAACTGTATGGCAAATACTCAGTGCCTTGCAAGACCTAAAGATATGCATGCAGGTTAGAATCATGGGATTTACTATTAACAACCCGCATCTCTGGGCTAAGGATGTAGCTCAGTGAGAGAACATTTGTCTAGTGTAAGGCCTTAGGTTCAGCCCTCAACATCACAAACAAAAAACCTCAGGTAAATCAGACAAAACTAAAGCAAAATAAAAACTCTCCTCACATTTGAATGATGATAAACCAGCTTTTTTTTTAAATAATCAAGAAATCCCTTCTCGTCGCTTCATATTTCACCAAGATACATGAAGGAACAGAATCGATGGCCACTTTTTCACTTTTTTTTTCTGTTTTCACGTGTATGTGTGTTGTATGTGTGCATGTGTTCTTGCATGTGTGTAGGCATATATGCTTGTGTGCTCCTTTATGTGGAGGCCTGAGGATGATATAAATTATTCTCAGTCCTTCTTTTCCCTTTCCATTCCTTGAGTTTCCCATGCAAACCCAGAGCTCACTGATATGACTAGCTAAGCAGCCAGTTTGCTCTGAAGATCCCATCTCCACCTTCTAAAGCTGAAACGATGGGAAGACGGCACACCCATCTGACATTCACATTGTGTCCTAGAATGCTTTATCTGTCAATTTGACCCGGTCCAGAGTCATCTGAGAAGGGAGCTTCAAATTCTTGCCAGTCCCTCAGCCCAGGACTGGGACAGAATCTGGAAGTAGGGTTCCAGAGAGTAAAGACCTCTCAAGTGAGCTTGGCCCCCATAGGCCTTTTATTTCATACTCAATTGTGTTTTCTTACCATTTTTAATACTTTTGCAGATGAGTTTCTTAGGTTTAGAATAGTATATCACAGACATATTAAAACCATACAGAGAACTTCAATATAGACTATTCCTGAGTCCCATATAGAACAATTATAAATCAGAGTGTTTGCTCTTTGTCTAGTGTATACAGAGAGAGAGGGGGAAAGACAGAGATAGAGACAGACACACAGACACAGAATGAGTCAGTCAACCCTCTAATTGTATATACCTATGTATACACATGCTCACAAGTCAGCCCTCTAATTGTGTATACCTGTGCACACACACACACACACACACACACACACACACACACCACTGTAATTAAAAACAAACCCTTAGTGGATGGACCAAGTAGCAGAATGGAGAGAGCAGAGATGAATCAGTAAGCTTGAAGGTAGAACAAAAGAATTTTTCATTCTGCAGGACAGAGAGGAAATGGGCTGAAGAAAGTGAGCAGGGCCCCAGGGACCAAAGGGGCTATGACAAAGGAGCTAAGACTGGTGTCTTCCAAGACCCAGGAGCCAGGAAGGAAGAGATTGTTTTACTGACAGAGATAGCTTCATCAACAGAGTGTTTGCCTTGCAAACCTGAGAACCTGTACCTGTACCCGTGTGTGTGTGTGTGTGTGTGTGTGTGTGTGTGCTGCGCATGTGTGTAAAATGTATATTGACTGAGTGTCTGAATTGAGAAGATCTTGTGCCTCAGTCTCCCGGGCCTGCCCAAGGGACACAGTGTGCTGGATGACTTGCCTGCCCTCCAGGTTAAGGGGGTGAGGTGCACGTAGGTTACTTGGTGGGCCTGGGGTCTCCAAATAGCTGTAGAATACTTATTGCCCAGACCAAGCCAAACTTTGGGATGGTTTATGGGGCAGACACCTGTATTTGTGTCCCCGAAGGACTCTCTGGATGCAGATCGCTGCTCCATCCAGGGCCTGGCTCCTCTGGATCTCCAGCGTTGTGTCCTGATGATCCTGAGGGTGGGTGAGATCACATCATGTTGCTACCCCTCCCTCACCCCTCTACCCCTGCTTGGGACCAGGTCTTGGTCTCCAGGGTCAGTTATGTCTCAGACTCTCCTACAAGGACCGGCAAAGGAAGGACCCTGATGTGGATCAGAATGAAGCTGCAGCTATAGCTCACCCTAGCACCAAACTTACTTTAACGTCTTATTTTGCTCTTTCAATCTGTCAGTCTTCATTTCCCAAAGTCACACACAATTTGCATTGGACCACATAACACACCTGAGCTTATTTCTGTGTAAAAATCGTTCCCAAAGCCCATGAGAAGAGATCACGGGAGCCAGTATGAGATGATGGCTTGTCCAAATCCATGGGGGGGGTCTCTCCTGCGTCTCACCCCTCCTAATTCCCCGAGGCCTGAGACGGGAAGCACAGGCCTGCCATGGTAACCCCAGGAAGGCAGGGACTGTCTTTACAGAACACAGAGCAGTGGTTCTGTGGCTGGTGGAGAGAGGTTGGTGGCTCAACTGTTCTCATTCTCTGTCTCTCATCCCCCTTCCCACCTCATTCTCCCTCCCCCCCTCTTCTATTTAGCATCAGGAGGATTGAGTCTCTCATGTGCCCTGGGGGGCTTAGAGACATAGACCTGGACCAGACCTTGGGCATGGACTCAAGAAGCCGGGGTGAACCTTCTATTCTCATTCTTTCCCTATTACCAACTTTACCCTGTGCTGCTCTGTGTGACTTTTCGTGCCTATTTCACCTTCCTGGACGGTTCCCTTGTGACATTCTCTCTGTTAGCCTGTCTCTCTACTACTTCCTTCCTGTCTAGATTCCAGATCCCTATTATGGGACCAACAATGCGTGAACCAATGGCTAGAAGAAATCATAGCCCAGCTGGGAACAGGGCAGGCAGGGTGGAATACTCCTTCTCCCCTTCCTATGGTTTCCAGGAGGCCATGGAATCTCACCTTCAGGAAGATTTTGGTCTTTCCCACTTTCCAGTCTTTGTCTGTCCCCAGGCACAGGTCAGCAATGCACAAGGTCATTTGGCGGTGTTTGTCTTGAAACTGTTGAGAAAACCAGGGGTGATCAGGGACTCTGGAGAGGGGTGAGGGTCTCCTCCAGGGTCATGCAAACCTCCCAGCAAGGGCTGTCCGACTATACTCAGGTGTTTGCCTACACTCCAGGTTAAGGGAATGAGGGACACATAGAATACTTGGTGGGCCTGGGGCCTCCATGTAGCTTGAGAGCACTTAGCCTCAGACCAATCCAAATGTTAGGATAGCCGCAGGCTGCAGAAGGATAGCAGAACATTCTATCCCACAGATCTTCCTAGCCACCCCTCAGATACTGGACCTGGTGGTCTCAGGAGATCACAGTAAACCCACAGACATCTAAAAGGAATACACACAGCTACCAGCATCAACCAGAAGCCTGTGAGCCAGGCACTTTGCCTGCAAAGATAGAGCAGGGGACAACAGGAAGGACAGACAGCTGGGGTTGGTGATCCAGGGAGGTCCAGGAGATCAGGAAGGTGGAGAGGACTCGTGGGAGGCACAAGGTTCTATCAGTTCGTAGACACACACCTGTTTGCGCTCAGGGCTGGACAGCAGCATGTGGAACCTCTGGGAGAATTCTTCAAACGTGTAGCGGATGGGAAAACCTGACTTGCGGATTTGCACAGTCTCCATCATGCCGGAATAGCGCAGTTGCTGAATGCACAGCTCTCGGTCAAACAGCTGCAGGCAGAGAAGGCTGGGTTGAAGAGCCAAGGACCCCACCCTCCAAAACCACTCACTGTTGCTACTGCTGGAGGTTGGGGGGGCGGTCAGCTTGCCTAGGGACCTGTCCAGTCTTCCTCCAAAGACCCTTTTCTCCTCCAGTTGCTTTTGGTCTTGGTGTTTCATCATAGCAGTAGAAACTCTAAGTGTCTGATGGACAGCACCAGAAATTGTCCTCTGGCCTCCACCTACATCACACACCCGGGGTGGAGTCATTTGCATATCCCCTCCTTAGAAATGCAAAGTCTTTATGTGGGCCTGGCTTACAGCAACATGGATGTGTGCCTCTCCTCCTCAGTGGAATGAAGACGCCAATCTACTTAGAGGCAGAGGCTCTTTTTGTCCTCTATTCCTCTGGATGGACATAAAGAGCTGGACGGAGGGAGAGGGAGCTGAAGTTGGAGGTCAGTGTAACTGACAGGAATCCGGTGTGGTGTTTAGCTTCCCTCATCTCCAGGACTCCAGAGGGTACTCTCAACCTGAAGTTTTAGTGGAGATGACTCCCTTTAAATAGATAAGCCCATGGGCAGGTTGGTGAAAGTCACCATGGTTAGCCCTGGGTGAGTAGCCAGTTGTTACTGAGTGTGTCCTGAGAGTCTGTAGTTTCTATTTAATCTCCACAACAACGTATGTGACAGGCATGATTGGTGCTGGTTTAAAGATGCCTGAAGGGCAGGGCCATACTCCAGTGGCTGAGCCTGTCTGCTCCTCAGCCTAGGCCTCTCTACACAACTCACAGCAGGCAGCTGCTGTCACTGAGATGAATTCTGGTCAGAGGCACCACAGAATGTGAGCCTCAGTCTAGGGCAGGCAGCATAGCTACCTGCAGGACCTCTAAGAGCAAGGCAGTTTTTGCCAGCATGAGGAAAAAGAGTTGCCTAAGCTGGTGGTGGTGACACACACTTTAATCCTCACACTTTGGAGGCAGAGGCAGGCAGATATCTGTGGGTTCAAGTTCAGCCTGATCTACAGAGCAAGTTCTAGGACACCAAGGCTGCACAGAGAAAACCCTGTCTCAAAAAAAAAAAGAAAGAAAAAAAAAAACAAAAACAAAGAGTTGTCTAGCATCTGTCTGACATGAAAAAGAAATTTATGCCCCGGCAATGCTGAAGCATGCGTGGGCAGCCCGTATATGGTGGTTCTGTTGAACTTGTCCATATTGGATTTCATGGTCTAAGTTGATAAGGATGACTGACCAGGTCTCTTCCTCAAATAACAGTTGTCTATACTAGTGTAATTGGCCCCCATAAGCTCATACAGAGTGGCACTATTGGGAGGTGTGGCCTTGTTGGAGGAAGTGTGTCACTGTGGGAGTGGGCTTTGAGGTCTCCTATGTTCAAGATACCACCCAGTGTCTGAGACCACTTCCTGTTGCCTGTGCAAGATATAGAACTCCCAATTCCCTCTCTAGTACCATGTCGGCCTGCACACTGCCATGTCCCACCATGATGACAATGGACTGAACTTTTGACATGTAAGCCACCACAATGACATGTTTTCCTTTATCAGAATTGCTGTGGTCATGGTGTCTCATCACAGCAACAGAAACCCTAAGACAACTAGCTTTTATAAAACAGCCTCAATACATACAATTGCATTCTATTTAAAAGGTATTTACTTTTAATATAATATTTATTCATTAGACTTATTTTATATTACATTTATCTATTGTGTGTGTACATGAGTGCATGTGCCAAGGTGCGTGTGTGATACAGCATGTATGTGGAGGTGAGTGGACAACTTGAGGAAGCTGGTTCTCTATTTCTGTCATACGGGTCCTAGGGACCAAACTCAGGACATCTGGCTTGGCAGCAAGTTCCTGTACCCATTGAGCCACTTGTTAGCCCAAATGTAATTTTCTTTTTGGGCTGGAAGATGGCTCAGCTGGTAAGATACTTTCTAGGGAAGTATGACAAACTTACTTTTGAGCCACTGGAACCCACATTAAATGCCACCACTACCACTGCCACCAAACCTAGTCATGTCCCAACAATACAAGTGATGGGAGGAGGAGGCAAGCATATCTCAGGGACCTACGGGCTAGCTGGTCTAGCTAAATCTGCAAGCTCCGGGTTTATTGAGACACCTTGTCTCAGCAAATGAGGTGGAGGGGCTGGAGAAGTGGCTCAGCAATTAAGAGATATATGTTCCTGCTAAGACCTAAGTTTAGTTCCAGCATTCATGTCCAGGAGGCTCACAATGATCTGAAATTCTAACTACAGGGAATCTGGTGCTCTCTTTTGGCCTCCACAAGCAATTGCACTCATATGCACATGTGCCGACATAGACACACATGCATACACATACTTTTTAAAAAGGGGGGTGGTTGTTAGAGAGATGGCTCACTAGTTAAGAACACTGACTACTCTTCTAGAAGACCTGGGTTTGCATCCAGCACCCATATTATGGCTCACACTGTCCATAACTCCAGTTCTAGGGAATTCCAGTTCTAGTTCCACTCTGGCTTCGATGGGCACCAGGCACATGTGTGGTGCTTGTATACATGCAGGCCAAATAGCTACACCTATAAAATAAAAATAATTTAAAAACTATATAACTTGGAGAGCAATAAAAAAGATACCAACTATCAAACTCTATCCTCCATTACACATATGTGCACCCCAATACACACATGCACACATATGCTAACATGTACACACAAATATCGTATTATTCCCCTATGACACAGTTTTTAGTTATTTTATCTTTGCAAATCATATTTCCTGGTTTGGGGAGTCCCTGTGCTTACAGCCTTTTGGGGAGCAGGTTCTATAAGTCAGGGAATTACAGGAGTCCACCTTGTCCCTACCACACGGATGAGTCATCCATTTAAGAGTGTAAGGCCAGCACTGACCAACAAGAGCACAGCATGGCACCCTGGAGTCCTAGACTTCCCACTAGACGTGCTTGCTTGTTGGAGCGTGCCACTGCTGATCACCCACCTGCAGAGGGCAAGTTTTGCCTCCCAAAGATTTTTTGGGCATTCTTGTGACCACAGCTTCATTGCTAACTGCCTATAAACAAGAGTAAGTCTGACTTCATGGAAGATAAGAAAAACGAGGCTCAGAGCCTGGCCAAGCATACACAGCAGATGACGGGAGAGCTAAAAAGCTGGGGCGTGAGTGAGCTGAAGCAGTGCAGGTCGCTGAGGTGTGACCTGCGGACGGTGGACAGCTACAACATTGACCATGCCCTGGACGTCAATTCTAGGTGTCAAACTCGGCCCCTCAGTGCTGCACCCCATTCGGGCACACCCCCAGCTTCTCCTAGTTACCAGCGGCTTCTTGTACTCATTGGGTTTGATGCAGCGGATAAAGTAGGGCTGGCAATTGGTCAGGATTCTCATCAGCTGATCCAGGGACTGCTTGAACTGGCCTGTGAGGGTGAGTGGGCGCTTGGTGGAGTCTGACTGCTGCAAATAGAAAGCAAGGCTCATAAGGTCAGGGAAGTTATGCCCAGGGAACTGGAGACCATGCCATAGCAAGGGCTGCCACCCAGACAAATGCACACATTTCTTCCATCATCCCTCCCATGCCTTCTTTCCTTTCCTTTTCCACTTCCTGCGCTCTCTCTCTCCCTCTGTCCTGTCTTCCTTCCTTCCTAGGAAGGAAGGAAGGAAGGAAGGAAGGAAGGAGAAGAAGTGAAGAACCCTTCCTTTTTCCTCTTCTCTACTTCCCTTCCTTTAAAAAATGTTTTAAAAAAAATTTCATGTGCATTGGTGTTTTCCTGCATACATGTCTGGGTGAGGGTATCGGATCCTCTAGAACTGGAGTTACAGACAGTTGTGAGCTGCCATGTGGGTTCTGGCAATTGAACCCTTTGAAAGAACAGCCAGTGCTTGTAACTGTTGAGCCATCTCTCCAGCCCATTTCTCTCTCTTCCTCCTTCCCTCTCTATTTCTCATTCTTCTCTTTCCTTTTTCTTCCTCTCCTTTCCCTCCTTCCTTCTCTCTCTCTTTCCTTTGTTCCCTTCTTCTCTCTTCTTCTATCCTTCACTTCAGCACAAGCCTCGCTGGGTACCAGATGCACACTGGGAATGCTGCATGCTGAGGATGCTGCACACTGGGGATGTTGTATATTGGGGGTGTGACATGCTGGGATGCTGCATACTGGGGATGTCACATGCTGGGGATGCTGCACTCTGGGGATGCTGCACACTGGGGATGCTGCACACTGGGGATGTTGTATGTTGGGGATGCTGTACACTGGGGATGCTGCACTCTGGGGATGTTGTATGCTGGGGAATGTCACGTGCTAGGATGCTGCACACTGGAGATGTCGCATGCAGGGGACTCCTAGTGAATAAAGGCTCTCCTTGGTCCTATCTGTCTGGGACAGTGCCTTGGAGTGAGGGTGGCAGGTTGTAGCTCACCTTGAAGAACTGGTTTCCTGCCTTCAACTGGCGAATGGTGCCATGGCCCAGCTTTGTTTGTGGTGACTCCAGGTTGAATATCTCCTTCAGGAACTTGTTTTTGGAGGACTGAACCAAGTTGAGGATGTCTGTGCTCAGCACATCTCGGTTCTTCTCCAGAAAGCCTGTGGAGAGAGCAGGGCCACCCTTCAGGCCAATAGAGCCATCTCTCCCATTCCTTGAGTAAGGTGAGAATGCTTGGGGGACTCCAGAATGTGCCCCTGAAGCACTGTCTATCTTCCACTCGGAACTTCTGTCTCCACCAGCACTGTCCCTTCTGACCTCTCAACTCTCAGACCCCTGCATCCCATCCCGCTCACCACTGCAGTCTAAATGAACACAGATATTCTGCTTCTGAGGTCTTGGGCATTCTGCTAAGTTTGGAGTTTTCCCAAAGGGAACACTTAGCCTTCAGACCTGTATCTATTGAAATTTATCTGTTGGGGGTCTTTGCTTCCAGTGCTTCCAGATTCAGTGTGGACCTCCTACCTGTTTGAAGAGAAGGCTTTGTGTGCATGCAAATGTGCATGCTTGTATATGTTTGGTACCCATATGTACCCATGTATGTGAAGGTCAGAGAACATGTATGTGGAGGCCAGTTGCTGGCTGCAGTTTTTTAAAGCCAGAGTTCCTCATTTAGCCTCGAATTCATCAAAGCTGCTCTCCAGAGAGCCCAGGGGTCTGCCTCTCTAGTGCTGGGGTTACAGGTGGCATACTGTGTCCAAATTTTTTTTCTTGTCATGACTTCTGAGGATTGAGCCCAGACATCATGCTTGCACAGAAAGTACTGCTGACTGAGCTTTCACCCCAACCCGAGAGGCAAAATGATGAAGGTAAACCATGTTATGAGGGTAGACCTTGATCCGGTAAAACCAGGTTATGAGGGCAGACCTTGATCCAGTAAAACCAGGTTATGAGGGCAGACCTTGATCCAGTATGGCTAGTGTCATTAAACTCTGAGAGAGAACTGTGTGAGGTCACAGGGAGAGATGGTTGCCTATGGCCATGATCATATGAGGTCATGGGTATAACCGGGTAGCCTAAAGGAAAACAATACACTTCAGCATTTTTGTTTATTGCTTTATGTTTTTTGAGACTTGGTGGCATATAGCCCAGGCTGGCTTCAAACTTGCTTTGTAGCTGAGGATGATCTTGAATGTCTAGCCTCTTGCTTCATGTCCTGACTGCTGGGATTCCAGGCATGTGCCACTATGCCTGTTTACATGGTGCTGGGGAGCAAACGCCAGGGCTTAATGCATGCCAGGCAAGATTTGGAGCTAAATACCCAGCCCTGCTTTTGTTTTTTAAAATGTGTGTGAGGTACATTCATGTGTGAGAGTATGGGCATGAGCATGCCATGGTGCCTATGTGGAGGTCACAGGACTTCCCTTCTGTCTTGTTTGAGGCTAAATCTCTTGTTATTCAACACTATATACACAAGGCTGTTGGCCCTTGAGCTTCGAGGGATCCTCCTGTCTCTGTGTCCCATTTCAGCACAGCAGTGCTAAGACTACGGATGAGAGATGTATCTGATCACAGAAGTGTATGGTTTTCATGGAATCTGGGTGTTTTAAATTAGGTCCTTGTGCTTGGAGAAAAAAGTTTCCTGAATCTTAGCATCCTCTTTGAAGGATGTTTTTTGCCTTCCACCCTTCTCTCTCCTACTCTCTACTTTGCTAAACTGTTAGATTATGTTCCTAAATCTAGTCACCAAGGTCCATTCCCTTATTTGGCCCCTTCTGCCTCTCGAGGCTGACTATCAAGGTTCAGCTATGGAAGTATTGAAGTCCAGCAATCAAAAGTCCCATTTTAGCTCATCTAATTAACCTGTCCAGTCAACACTAAACACCTCATCCTAACACAGAGTTTACACCTTTCCCTATATAAACTGCCATTAGCCTACAGGCCACATACATCTCCTCTCTATCCAGAGGCAGTCCTTTGTCCCTCCGGGACAAACATCCCTTCCCCTTCTCCCTTGTCCCTTTCCTACCCTCGTTCTTGGCTCTAATTCCTCGCCCTTTGTCCCTCTAGAGCAAATAAATCTCCTTTGTGCTGAGAACTTGGTCTTGATGTGTCCTGTGCCACTCCGGTCCATTCACTCATAAGCTTCAGGTCAGTTCAAAACAAAGCAAAACAAACAAAAACCCCCTCACTCTGGAATACTTAGGGGTGCTGGGGGAATGGGCTCCATGTCCTCTTTGGGTTCTGGGACTATGATTGCTAATATTGGTTGTCAACTTGACTACATCTGGAATCAATTAAAGCCCAAGCAGCTGGGCATACCTGTGAGGGATTTTGCTTAATTGGATCATTTAACATGGGACTACCCACCCTAAATCTATATCATTTGAGGTCAGAAGACCAATGTTGGCCACACCTTCTAGTGGCAGCTTATATTAAAGGACACAGAAGAAGGAAGCTTTGCAATTTGCCTGTTTGCCCTCACTCTCTGTGGCAAATTCAGTAGTCCTGGTGTTCAATCATTTGCTGGTATTGGAACCTACTTCTTCAGGATCACAACGTAGACCAAAGACCAACTGAGACAGCCAATTTCATGGACTGAACAATGACCGGATTGTTGGCCTTCCTGTCAGGAGATAGCCATTGTTGAACCAGAGTCTGTAAACTCCTCTGATAAGTGCCCTTTTAATTTAGCCATTAGCTCTGTTCTTCTAGAGAACACTGACTAATATAGGAACTCTCCCTTTCTCAAGAGCTTAAACCATGGTGTCAGGGACTATGAAGGAGCCCCACCTTCCCAGTTTCCCAACAGAACTCCTCCACCTCCAGCACCCTGCTTCTGCTTAGCATGTTACCAGCCTCTCTCTGTTTCCCTACAGGAAGAGCAAAAGATTGCTCTCAGAGTCACGTCTCTACTTAGAAACTTCTATAGATGATGCTTGCCTACTCTGCTTTCCTGACTATGAGAGCACACTGGCCACCTTCCCATTCTTCTAAGCACAACAGACTGACTTCGCTGACCTTTCTTTCTCTACCCAAAACTGTGACCTGACTACAGCAGAAAGTTAACCCATGCAACCACTGTCTAAAAGTAAAATCTAAACCTCTTGTAAGAATACGTATGAGAGGAGCTGGGGATCTGGCTCAGCTAGTAGAGTGCTTTCCTAGCATGCATGATTCTCTGGGCTCAATTCCCAGCACCGTAAAAACTGGGCATGGTGGTGCGAATATCAGCACTTGGGAGCTGGAGGCAGGAGGATCAGGAGTTCAAGGTGGTTTTTAGCCACATAGTGAATTTAAGGCAGCCTGAACTACAGAAGAGTCTGCTTTAGAAAACAAAACAGAAATATGCAACAACCAAAGAACACATAGGAGAAAGCCGGGAGAAGCAACTCATGGTGTAATTTTAATACTCAGAAGGCAGGGCTGTAGAGGCCAGCCTGGCTACACAGTAAGTTCCTGGGCAGGCAGGGCTGCATAGGGAGACCCTGTCCCAAAACAAAAGCAGCGAGAAAGAAAGTCTCATGACACTAGACTTTGCAGTGGAGTCTAAGCTATGACACAAGTTACAAAAGGACAAGAGATAAACCAGACTTCTTTAAAATCAAACCTTTGGCACCATTAAGAAAGTGATACGAAGCCAGGCATGGCGGTTCACACATGCAACACCAGATACGTTGGAGGTGCAGGATGAGCTATGCATTGGGCTCCTGTCTAAAAAGCAAACAACCAAGCAAACAAACAAACAAAAACAAGACTCAAGGAATTGGGATATAGGCACTTGCTGCCAAGTCTGATGACCTAGAACCAACATTGTGGAAGGAGAGGACAGACTCCTGCAAGTCAGACTCTGATAACACAAGTTCAAAAGCATGTGGAAAAGTTGGCACTCCCCTACATACCTATGAAAAATGTAAAACAGCACAACTACTTTGGAAAGAGTTTTGTGGATGCTCAAAATCTACACATGACCTAGTAATCCACTGCTGGATATATGCTGTGAGAACGGAAATCTATGTGCACGCAAAATCCTGCACTAGATGTTCACAGCTGTGCTGTATGAAATAGCTGTATAGTGGAAATTACTCAAATATACATCAGTTGAAGAGAGAAACAAAATATAGGCCAGTAACACAGACTATTCTTCTGCAATGGCAAGAAACAAGAGAGGCTGGGGAGTGATGCCATTGGTAAAGTGCTAGTGTGCAAACGTGAACACTTGGGGTTGATCCCTCACACCTACATTAACACAGACAAACCTCAAAAACCTTAGAATAAGTGAAAGAAACAAGTCATAAAGGGCGTAGATGACATGTGCAATGGTTAGTGTCTTGTCAGTTTGACAAAATCTAGAGACAACCTGGTAGACAGGCCTCTGGGCCTGCATGCGGGGAATCATCTTGATTGCCTTAGTTGAGGCAGATAGATCTACCCACAGTGGGTGGAACCATCCCCTGGCTGGGATCCTGGACTGTATGAGCCCAGGTGGGTCATACACAGAGCTGGGCTCACCTTCTGCCTGGTAGTATACTTCACCCGCAAAGTGCACGATTCCAAACCGGGTGTCATGGATGTTCTTGGGTCTTAGGAAGGACTTGTTGTTGGCGTGGACACTGTTCAGTTTCTGCAGCATCGTGACATCTGTCCCCTGGAAGAACCCAGATGTTCTAAGGGCTGAGGCCCCAGAGTCATGAGGAAGTCAGGAAGCCAACCCACAAGAGGCAAAGCAAGCTGGGTTTAGGATGACTTACAGCTCACTATTGGTGGACACCTAGCTCACATTGGTTGGTGACTTGTGGTAGTGAAGACTCAGGAACAGAGACTGGGGGCTATTCCTTTGCCAACTCTCCTACTCTACCTGCTGGACAATCATCCAGGTCCTTAGTAGCCTGGAAAGCCTTCCCGCAGGAGGTGTGCTGTACTGGGACTTGTTAGGCAGTGGTGGTGACAACCCTGGGCACGAGTATACCCTCCACACTCAGCACCATGGAGTTTCTTGACAACAGAAAAGAGAGTCGGGATACAGGCTCAACTCTGAGAGAGATGCAGACACATGCCTGTGGGAAGCGGCTCTCCTCGTCTAGGAGGGAGATGACACTCATGGGCTTGACGGCCAGCAGGTCTAGGATGGGCTGGTTGTCTGTGTAGCGGATGTAGTCCCAGGTGATGTTCTCAGAAAGGTACTCCTCCTGCTCCATTGTGAACACGTGCTTCACAAAGAATTGCTGAAGATGCTCATTGGCAAAGTTGATGCAGAGTTGTTCAAAGCTGTGGAATCGCCACCACCATCATCTTAGTGTGGAGCAGGATCAGCTGGGTACCACTACAGCTGGGAAGCACTGGAGTCATGGGACATCTTTGCACCATGAGGCGGCTGTGCTGTGTGCACCCAGAACCTTGTGTGTATACATCTCTAAGTACATGCTTACCTTTTCTCTGACTCCAGGGGACTATCAGGGCCTGGACTCTGAACTTAAAAGCTCTGGAACAGCACCCTACCTCACTCCCCTGCTGCTTGCTGCCTTCGACTCCGCCTTGGGTAGCACCCACCCACATTTGCTCTTCTTGCCCACCTAGATTCCTTGCCCAACCTTCACCTCAGTGGCATCTGGTGACAATGCCCACACCTGATTCCAGCTGTTCTGGGACACTGGATCAGAGACCTTCAGCCTGAGCTTACTCATTTCCAAACTCAAAGGCCAGAAATGATCCACAAAAACTCCTAGATGAGTCAAGGCTATTGACTTCTGCTGCCACCCTGACCCCATGTGCGAAGTCACCATAGATCAGGAAGTGGTTCACAGGGTGAACAATGCTGGGGTAAGCTGATTCTTGGGGATGGCTTTTAGTTACACAGAGTTCTTCGGGCAGTGGGATGTTAAAATGTATGCAGGATATATTTACAGGAAGGCCCAGACTTGCTTGCAGACATCCAAGCATTATAAACTGGGAGTGTGAAGTCCTTGCTCTCAGCCTACTGGGCAGGGTAAGGTCGGGGAAGGGGGACAGGTACCTTCAAGCTTGATCAGAATCACTGATCATTGTGTGTGTGTGTGTGTGTGTGTGTGTGTATGGATGCATTGTGTATGTGCATGCATGTGTGGTATGCATAGTGTGTGTTTGTGTGTATAGATACACTATGTATGTGTGCATGTGTGTGTATTGATGCACTGTGCATGTGTGTGGTGTGCATGGGCGCATTGTGCAAGTGTGCATATATGCATGTGTGTGGGATCAACCTCAGATATTGGTCCCTGACGCCATCCAACTTAGCTTTTAGAGACTGGGTCTCTACCAATTCAGATATCCTGGCTAGGCTGTAGGCCACATGGGTCCTTCTGTCTTTACTGTCCCAGAACTGGCATTACACGCATGTGCAGCCACTATGCCCAGCTTTCCCCATAAGCTCTGAAGGAGAAGATTCAAGCCCACATGACAAGCATTTTGCTGACTGAGCTGTCCTCCTCACTCTTCATGTACTATTTTCAGAAATAATGGAGGTTAAGGTCTTTATACCTATTTTTCTGAAAATTTTCAAAGCCGAATATGTCCAGGAGACCAATGGCCCTCCGCGCACTTCGGGGATCCTGGCCTGGTGGTGTGAAGATCATAGCATTGATCTTCTTGACAATCCATAGGAAGAGGTGCCCGTAGATGCCCTGGGGAGACATGGGGTGAAACTGCTCTCTGAGGCAAAGGAAGAGGCCGTTACCCAGAAAGGCTGCACGCAGATTGCTGACACTGGCCTCCCAAGGGATGTTACCCCCAAAGCTGGGACCTGCCCATCCATCTCTGTCCTGCCCTGCCCTGTGGCTTTGTACCTTGACAAAGGCATCTCTTCGGTCTGCAGCCTGTGCAATGTTCAAGGGCCTGGAGACATACTCTCCACGGATGGGGATCGTGTGTTTGATCAAACAGTCTCGGAGAGCCTGGAACTGCACCTGGGAAGGGAGCAGGGCTGCATCATTACCTGTGCAGCAGAGCCTGGCTCTGGACTCACACCTGTTCCTAGTCCCTTTTGTGACCGAAGACCCCTTGGTAGTGGGAAATGTTTTGGACCCAAACCAGGGCCATGGGGGTCACGGCCTTGGTCTCATGAGTGCCTTTGCAATGTTTGTGGAAGTCTGCCTGTTGGTGAACCTGAACATGCTGGTCTTCTGGGCCTGGGAAAAAAGAGCAAAGGAAGGTTGGAGGGGAGTGTGCCCTCCCCACAATGCAGAGAAGACAAAGCTGGCATGAGCCAAGTTTTGATGTGTGCCCCTGAGTTTCTATGTTGGACATATGACCCCCAAATTTATGTGTTAGTGATGTTTGGAAGGAGGACTTTGGGAGGAGACTGGTTTGTGAGGATTTCTTTTGCTTTCTGGGACTTTCTATGCTGAGCCACAGACTAACTTGGACTAGAAAAAGGCACAACTGATGTGGAATAAGACAAAATGCACATTCTGATGGGCATGGGGTTTGAAGCCCAAGAGAAACCCATAGGGAATGAGTGGGTGAGAAGTAAATACGTGGAGGAGTATAGAACCACTGGAAGGTAGGGGAGAGTACTGAACACAGGAGGAAGACATGTCCACTGAAGTACACTGGTGGCTCACCCTGCCCTCATCCTGGTGTTTACCTCCAGGAGTCCACTGTATGCAGATGGCCTGAGAGCCTGGGAGAGTGTGGGAAACACACATGGGGAACTGGACAGGGCTATGAGAATTAGGTTTGGGGTTCTGACAGCCGGAGCCCCCAAGGTTTCTCATAAGACTCCGAACTAGTGGATGTGATGATCCAATACCTCTAGCAAGTCCATTGCAAAGGAGAGGGCTGGAGTTTCCATCAAATCAGAGGAATCCAGGTTCTCGAAGACCGCAGCTGCGGAGAAAAGGAGTATTTTTGAGAGAAAACTCTGATGTGATTCATAGAGGGCCCGGGCAGGCTGTGTCTACACCTTAGCAAGCACTGTTCTCAGGGGAACAAACCACCTCTCCCAGAACCTCTCCCTGGAGGCTGAATGTCCCACTGACCACCAGTCATTAGCAGCTTAGCTGAACCCGTGAAACAGGCTATGGTCCCCTTTGTCTGGCTAGGTGGGGACCCTGGGACAGTAGGGGGAGACTGAGAAGAAACTGGCACTTGGGAGCCTGACTGGGGTCTGTTATGAGAGAAGACAGGCTGCCAGCTTCCACGGCTTCACTGTGCCGTCTTTAGTAGCCCAGGCATGTATTTGTGAAGTCAGGTGATGTAGTAACGGGGTACCACCTGGAAGCAGCAGTCTCTTGACTACATCTCTTCCAGTTCCTCCTATTTGAAAGAATGGCTGCCTAGCAGGGACTTTAAAAGCTATGAGAACTGAGGGTGTGGCATCATGGTAGAGTGCCTGCCTACTGTGCATAAGAATCTAGGTTCAATAGCAAGCATCACACACACACACACATACACACACACACACACACACACACACCTCCTAAGTGCCATATGGGGACATAATGTAGGCAATAAAAAGCAAAAAAAATGGCTTTCATAAAACTTAGAGAGCGGTGTGTGTGTGTGTGTGTACCTGTCCATGTGTGTGCACATATGTGTGACCAGAGGTCAACAAGTGGCTTCCTTGATCATTTTCCACTTTATATTTTGTGTTTATGTGGTAATGCACATGTGTGTAGTGTATATGTATGTGTACATCATGAACACATATAGTGTAGGTGTATTAATGTGTGGATGTGGGTGCATTTACACATGCATATATGTAAGTATGAAGGCCAGATGTCAATGTGGGTATCTTTAGTATTGCTAGCCATCTTACATTTGTTGGGATGGCGTCTACCGCTGAATCCAGGGCTCATCGTTT
>LOEQ01003004.1:49580-59708 GCA_001685075.1 Bramus lutescens | reverse complement strand
TTTGGCTGGCTGGCCAGTGAGCTCT
Source organism: Bramus lutescens (assembly GCA_001685075.1). Taxonomy (NCBI): domain Eukaryota; kingdom Metazoa; phylum Chordata; class Mammalia; order Rodentia; family Cricetidae; genus Bramus; species Bramus lutescens. The sequence continues at coordinate 59,683 of LOEQ01003004.1, read as the reverse complement.
AGGGACCTGCCTGTCATGGCCACCACCCTCTCACCGTCACTGGCATTACAAACACACACAAATTCCACCCTACGTTTTTGAGGCAAGGTCTCACTGAACCTAGAGCTCACCAGTTTAGCTAAACTGACTGGTTAGTGAGCCTTAGGAATCCTCCTATCTCAGCCTCCCCAGCACTGGGACTTTTCTGTGGGTTCCAGAGAGTCAAACTCAATCCCTCAGGCTTGTGTAACAAACATATAGGATATGAGTAAACCTCAAACCTCAGGCCTGAGTTTTACTGTGCCTAAATCTCATGTTGGCATGAGCTCTCTATCTGGTCTGAGCCAGGCAATCTTCCCTCCACATGCCTTGCCTGCCTTTCTTTTTCATCCTTCCTTTTTGCTTCCAGCTGCATGCTGGATTTGTGTCTGAAAAACTATGAGAAAGAGTTATTACTGACCTAGGTTATCAACATTTTCCTCCGGAGAGAGCTGTCAATCATGGCCAGTGTCTCAGGATGCCATGGGCCACTACCGTTTAACCCTCCTAGCATTTTGACTTCTTACAGATTGGTTGTGTGGGCTCACAAGTGGGTTTGTGTACTTTGGTTCACCCTGGCCATGAGTAGGTGACTCTCTGGGGTCCCCGCTAACCACAGAGTGACTGACCCGATTCTGTTAAACGATCTTTTGTGTGGGCATGTATGCACCTGTGGAGGCTGGAGGTTGATGCTGGAGGGCTTCCTTAACCATTTTTCATTTTATTTTTTGAGACAGAATCTCTCCCTGTACTAGAGCTCACTGTCTCAGCTAGACTGGCCTGTCAGTGAGGTCCAGGACCTTCCTGTCTCTGCCTGCCTACCACTGGGATTGCGGGCACATGCCACCATGCCTGGCTTTTTACATGGGTCTTGAGGATCCAAACTCAGGTCCTATGCTTGCATGTCAGCAGCCTCACTGAGAGCTGTCTGCTTGGCTCAGGACCTGATTCTTTCCCTGTAGGGGCCCATGCTTTCACGTCAGCTCCTCAGATCTGTGAGGACTGCAAAATCATAGCCACATTTTTAGGATGTATTTTTCCAAGACTGGGTTGAATCACATGGTCCTTCTGGCACATGGACCCAGACACTTCTCCCTCCTGCTGTCCTATCCCTCCCCTTTTCTCCCCAGGGGTGTTAGCAAGACAAGAGCAGCATTACCCATAAACCCCACATTCCCCAGGTGGAGGATGGCTGCCAACAGCTTGCTGATGTCCCAGTTCTCAGAGTCTGAGAAGTGGAGGATCTTCATGGCCGAGCGAACATGTGCGTAGTCCTTGGCATCGCTGAGCCCCTCATAGGATGTGCAGTTCCCCTACCGGAACAGGACACTTCAGCTGACAGAGCCACCCCAGATCTCACCTCTCCCAGCTAGGAGCCGGGAAAGCCAAGACGGCTTAGGAACTTAAAGTTTCCCTGAAAAGTCAACTTATAAGCCCCGGGTGGACTCTGAAGGGCAACATCCATGTAACCAAACTTAGCAAAATCAATCAATCAACCAATCAATCAATGGATTCCCAGAGACAAGACCACACAGAGGTTCTCTAAGGAGATGTGTGTGCCCCTTCATTTGGCTTTTAGACTGTTGAAACAATAGATCCTAAGAAACAGGAATTTCATCTGGGAGGGAAAAAAAGGCCAGTGCCAGCCAGGAGAGATTTCACATGGATCTGACAGTTGTCAGATCACCTCTTGTGAGGACTGGAGCTGAGGCAAGGCTGCTTAGTTATTCATAGCTCTTGCCTTCCATTTAAAGCTAAATTTCACGTCAGCACCCCACATACAGACCAGCCTGGAGGATACTTGACTGTGTGCCTCTTCTGGGTGTAGCCACATTGAAGAGATCTTTCTCTGCCCTGTGCCTGATCTCTTGTCTGCTTAGTTAGTCTATTGAGGAGAGGTGGCTGAGCCCAGCTTGTTAGAGTTGCCAGGGCCCAGGCTCTGACCCTGACAGCTCTGCTGGCACCACAGCTAAGGCACACCTGGGCTTTGCCGACAGCACTGGGTGACCATGAGTGAGTCCTTTCTCTGGGCTTCTATTTGTCATCCAGCCATCTTGAGCCTGGCCTGTCTCTAGGGCATCCAGTGGGCTTGTTCCCTTAGGAAGCACTTTTCAACTCTGACTACATAGCAGGGCCTGTGCTCCTTGCTAGTAGTTACAAACTAATGACCCATAGTTCTTCACAGCTACAGGATAGCTAAGAGAGCAGGCAAGAGACCAATGACCTGCCATGGGCTCTTACCAGTGCTAAGACCAAAGAGGCCAAGCCTAGCCCTACTGGGAGGTAGAGAAAGTTTCCCTGCAGAAGGCGTCTGAGCTGGGTTTCTCACAGGGCAGAGGTTTATGGGACAGAGTTGGGAGTTGGGGCCCAAAGGCTGCTGCAAGGAGGGTCGGATCTTGGAGAAGTGTGAGGCTGTGCCAATGGTCTCGAACTTATAGTAACTAATGGTTCTCAGAGAGGTTTGCATGGTGAGACCTCCTTAGCTGCGCATAGAAGATAGAGTAGAGGTCAAATCTGGTCACCAGGATACCACAAAACACAACTCCTGCCATGTTATAGGCAAGGACTGATTAAGACTTTGAAGTGTTGACCACTACCTCAAAATCAAAGTGGTAAGAGAAGGAAGTGGTCCAAGGGACAGAACATGTCACCCATAGCTGCTTGAATCTCACTGTCCTGGAAAGCAGGGCTCAGGGAGAGCTCAGCTCATGTTCTGAGAGCTTGGAGATGGGCCACTAAGGTGGTCACAAAATTGCTTCCAAACAGAAGGGAAGGGGACCAGGCACTCACCTCAGGGCCCAACTAGAAGAGAAGCATCTCAGCAGTCAAGATTGAGGTTTGAACATGTACTAACCCTTCCCTTCCTCGGAGTTGGGGGCTCACCATGGTCAGGTAATGGTAGTCAGCGGGCATGCCCAGCCCCAGCAGTTTCTTCTCTTCCAGGCTCATCCCCATAAGCATGCAGTAGAAAATGTGGTAGTTATGTTCCTCCGCAGCCTAGGAGGAAAGGGAGTGTGAACAAGTTCCTCAGAACGCCTCCAGTTTCAGCTTGAAGAACTCCCAGCCATGTGTGGCTCTGGCATTTATGAAAAACCAGTCTGCACCCATTGGTCACCTGTGTTCTAAGTAGCAGAAGATTCTGGATACCATCTGAGGAGCCGAGAGGCTAGCCTGGATAGATTCCCTTGACCTCAATTCCTAGCCCAGAAGGCCGTCCAGAGCTCTGCAATTCAGCATTTCCTGGGGTTTATAGTCACTCTGTGACCTCTGGAGAGCCTGTGGCCTTGAGCTTGTGTAGATATGAGGTTGTTTGGTTGGTTTTTTAGTTTTTTTGAGACAGGGCTCCTCTGAATAACAGCTCTGCTCTGGCTGTCTTGGGACTTGCTCTGTAGATCAGGCTGGCCTAGAAGTCACAGAGATCTTTCCGCCTCTGCCTCATGAGTGCTGGGATTAAAGGCATGTGGCACCACCACCTGGGTAGATGTGGGGGTTGTACATAGTATTTATAACCATAACCTCCCTGTGAAAATTCAGACTCTCATCTGTGTGCGGTGTCATGAAATAAGTTTTCTTTCTACTTTGCTTCTCCCCTTCCTCAAATCTCCACTTCCCCGTCCACAGAAGCACTTCAGGGCTTGTGTTTCTTCTAGACCTTAAATTCATTTATAAAATTTGCTTATATCATGTATCTATATATATATAGTTCTGTTTGTATAAGGGTGTGTGTTCTTGTGTGTGCAGGTATGCATGTACGAGCATGAATATGGAGGCCATAGGACAAATCTTGGATGTAGTTACTTGGGAGTCCGTCTTGTTTTTTGAGACAGGGTCTCTTACTGGCCTAGAACCAGGAAGGTAGGCCAGGCTGGCTGTCCAGCAAACCCCAGGGATCCTCTTGTCTCTGACCCCAGTCCTGGTCACATGATCTATTCTGTTATCCAGCTCCCTCTGCCACAGTTTCCAAAGCACCTTACCATAGATTTGTTCAAGCCAGGTCTCAGTTAATTCAAGTGAAGGTGAGGTTTGGTAGGCACCAAAGAATGAAGAAAAGAGGATGAGAAGTTCAAAGTTGCCCCTGCACCTACACAGCAAGTTAAAAAAAAAGGGAAGAAGGAAGGAAGGGAGGGAGAAAGGAAGGAAGGAAAGAAGGAAGGAAGGGAGGAAAAAGGGAAGAGAGAAAGATAGATGTGTTGGAGCTAGGGAGGTGGCTCAGTTGGTAAAACATTTGCCACACAAGCGCAGGAACATGAGCTCAAATCCCCACTACTCTTGTAAAGCTGAGTATGGTGGGGGTACACCTGCAATGCTAGTGCTGGGGAGGCAGAAACAGGATCCCTGGGCATGCTGACCAGCTAGTTTTATTGAATCAGTGAGCTCGAATTCACTGAGTGACCTGTATCCAAAAATAAGGTGGCAAGTGATAGAGGAAGACATCCAAGATTGGCCGTCTGGCCGCCACACAAATGTGCACACATGTATATATGCACGCACACAAACATGTGTCCGTGCATACACTATATATGCATATGTGTAAGCTATATGGGCAAGAAATTCAAAGCTGGGAAAATGCAATTGTTCCCTTTGCAGCAATATTGAGAAGCACATGTAATCCGGGAAGTAGCAGAAGCAAGCGGAGCATGACAGTGAAGAAGCCCCGGGGTGAGGGGGTGGGGAAGTGGAGTCTCACCTGCCGACAGACTCTGGACTTCTCCAGAAGAAAGTGCTCAATGCTGGCACCCTCGATCACCCCGCTGGAGTTGAAGTGGATGTCAATGTACTTTCCGAAGCGGCTGGAATTGTCGTTGCGGATGGTCTTGGCATTGCCAAAGGCTGAGGGTGGAAGGGCAGAAAGGAGGCCATTTCTATTTAGGGGTCCTCTGGGTCTCAGGGGAGGTGGGGGAAAGGTCTGGAGTCTAGGGTTCAAGGATCAGCAGTAATGTGGTTGTCCTTTGGGGGAAGAAGTTTATTATTAGACAGAGAGACAGACAGCATGACCCTGACACTGCCATGCGCAGCGTGTCTGAAGCCTTGAGGAGAGCTCAGGCCCCCATGGCAGAGGAAGGGGAGGTTTCCTGCCACATAGTTGAGGAGTGGGCTGCATTTGAGGAAGGAGTGGCGGTGTGGGGTAAGAGAAGAGGAACACATCCAGTTGGGGTGTTGCGCTCATCAAACCAGAAGACTCCCTGGATCTATGGCCTTAGACTGTAAACTCCCTTGGGAAAGTGGGAATGGCACCTGTCTGTTATTCTGGAATCCAGGCACCTGGGGAGTCAGTTGGGAAGTTAGAAGTTCACAGCCCGACTTCTGGTAGGGACCTTGGTATTTCTTTTCAGCAGTGTGAGAAAGAGGCTGCTTCAGGTGAGCGTGGCTTGCAAAGCCTGTAGTCTAAAATCTGACAGTGGAAAACTTGCAGTTGAAGGTTGAGGAAGGCTGTCCAGGTAGGCAAAGGGTAGTGCAGGAAAGCTAGCTGGTCAGAAGTCAGGGGACTCTTATAGAGTAGGGATCTGGCCTGAGTATACCCAAGGGAAGAGGTAAGAAGGCTGGTCCAGACAGTGGGCTGGGGGTGGCTAACAGCTGTGGATGCTAGGTTCAGAATTTGACGCTGCCTCCTGCAAGTGCCTGTAGAGGCAGAGAGACTTCTGGGGCCAACACAGCAGGTGTGCTACCTTTTCTTTTCTCCTTCCTTCCTTCCTTAATTTCAAAGAAAGAAAAAAAAAAAAAACAAGACAGGGTTTTTCTGTGTACCTCTGGCTGTCCTGGAACTCACACTATAGACCAGGCTGGCCTAGAACTAAGAGATCCACCTGCATCTGCCTCCCTGAGTACTGGAATTAAATGTGTATGCCGCCATCACCTGGCTCAGGTGTGTTTCTTAAGTGGGCAGCCAAAAATACATATGAGCAGCACTAAATAGATTTAGCATGTTGTATACACACACACACACTGAAGAAGATGAAGCTGGAGAGATGGATCAACAGTTAAGAGCACTGACTGTTCTTCCAGAGGGTTTGATTTCCAGCACCCATATGGTGGCTCAGAATCATCTGTACTCCAGCTCCAGGGTATCTGACCCCCTCTTCTGGTCTCTGCAGGCACTGCAAGAATGTGATGCACAGGCACATATGTAGGGAAACCACATACACACATAAAATAAAACAAATAAAATATAAAAATAATTATAGAAGAAGAGGCCATGAATTTAAACAGAAAGAGATAAACTATGTCCAGCAACTACCAAACCTGGGACCACCTCTACCAGGGACTACACCCAAGGGTGGGGCACTGGCACCTAATGCAACTCTTCTAAAGGGAAGTTTGTTAAAATTAATTTAAAGAGGTCATGAACAAAGTTGGGGCACACAGGAGGAGTAGGAGGAGGGAGAGGGGAAGGGTGGGAATGTTGTAAATACTGTATTCCTGAAGAAATTCTCAGAAATCAAGCAATCAAGGAAGGAAGGAAGATGACTCAGGTGACAAGGTGGAGGTGGGGAAGGATATCATGAGCTCCGCCCCAGTGAAGCTGGATATAGAAGGAGCACGGACTCAAAGAAACTGAGGTAGAGCTTTTACTGCCGGCTTCTCAGGTGACACACAGCACTGTGAAAACTGCCAGAATCAAAATGAAGTCGCTGATGTCAAACATTTAGTAACGGCAGTAACATCTGGGAGGGCTCTCATGCGTGTTTGCCTGTGGTGGGCAGGCAGACACAGGAGGATCTGGGACTTGCTGGCCAGGCAGTCTAGCTCACCAGTGAGCTTCAGGTTCAGTGAGAGACTCTGGATCAGAAATCAAGGTGGCGGTTGCAGGGGTGGCTCAGCAGTTCAGAGCACTTGCTTGTTCTGCTCATGCAGAGAACGGAGCTTGGTTTCCAGCACCCACATTTGGTGGCTCACAAATGCCTGCAACTCTGGCTATGAGGTATTTGACACCTTTCCTGGACTCTCCAACATCCACATCCACATTTAGAAGCAACACACACACATGTACACACACAGGCGTTTATAATACACACACACACGTGTTTATTCCACACACACATACACAAAACTCCACTCAATTTGTCTTTAAATACAGGCAGGCCTCAAGGTCACATCCCAACTCTAAACTCCTCATGGGCTAGCAAGATGGCTCAGCAGGTGAAGGTGTCTGCAACCAAGCCTGTTGAGTTTGATCCGAAGGATTCACTTAGTGGAAAGAAAAAGAACGACACCTTCAGGTTGTCCTTTGACTTCCACAAGTGTGCTATGGCATCTGCTTGTGCACACATACATGTGCCCTGTGAGCATGAGGATCTGAGTTTGAGCCCCCAGAACTCTCATGAAAACAGAATGGTACATGCCTATAATCTCACCAATGGTGAAATGGAAGGCAGTCTCTGAAGCTGATCAGCTTAGCCTATGTGGTGCCGTGCCAAGCCAGTGTCTCAAACAAAAGGTGGAATGCACCTAAGATTGGCTTCTGACCTTCATATGTTTAACATACATGTGCACATCTGCACACACATGTTCATCCCTTCAGATGATTAAAAAAAAGTAAAAATGGCGGAGAAGATGGAGGAACAGAAAGAGATAAATTGTGCCTAGCAGCAACCAGACCTGGGGCCAATGTAACAGGTGTGTGGGCCACCTCTACCAGGGACTACACCCAGTGGTGGGCACTGGGACCTAATGCAACTCTTCTAAGGGGAAGTTTGATCCGGAGCCTATCATTAGGTTGGTCTTGTGAGCTCACTACGAAATATGACTTCGGGGCCTCTCGCCATTAGACATGGTGGCTGTGAGGCATTAGCTCTGATGCAACCAAGGCATCCAGCTTGACTTCCTCATTGTCCAATCCTGATTCCTCTCTTCCCTTCCCAAACTATCCAGTCAGCAGCTGAGCCTGAATCCTTGCTCTGCCTACTCCTGCTTCTTCCTCTTTGTCTTCTCTAGGGTTCCCTGTTGCAGTCTTAATAGTAAGTAACCCAGAAGCATCTTCTCATGGACCCAGAAACACACACAGACATTTCTCAAACTGGCTTGGTCTTGGGACCCCATTTAAAAAAGAATACTATACTGCCTCAATGTAAGGGAACGAGCTTGGTACCACCTCAACTCAATGTGCCATGCTTTGTAGAAGCCCACAGGAGGCCTGTCCCTTTCTGAATGTTTAGAGTAACCACCTGTCCCTTTCGTGCTGCCTGGGGACCGCACACCACTGTCACCCACCCTGGCTTGAAGGCCACGATTGTGTAGTGGGGAGGGCCATTCCTGTCCAAGTCCTCAGTATCAAAGCTCACCTTCCAGGATGGGGTTGGCCTCCAGGACCTGCTGCTCAATCCACGAATGCTGACCGCTAACTGTAGCCAGGAACTGAAGGATGAGCTTGGTTGTCTCAGTCTTCCCAGCCCCAGACTCACCACTGCCAGAGAGTACAGGGAAATTTAGCCTCACACAGAGACTTACCACCACCTAGTGCCTCTTCATTCTCTAAAAATTTTTGCCCCCATCCCTCAGGCCCATATCTAGCCCATGCTGACAAGGACAAATTGCCCATGAAGAAAGCCAACATTGCATTCGCCCTGAAGTCCCCTGGGCATCTCAGACTATCTATGATGCAGGCATGCCCGACCTGTGGCTTGTGGGACCCCTGTGCTCCAGGATGACTATGATGTCACTCAGTACGGTTGTAGAAGACAATGTTTGCAAGTGGAACACTCCTGGTAGAAGCCAGTGCATTGTCTATTCTTTCCTGCTAGGCTGGAAGACTCTTGGCACATTGTGACCTGGGTTATTCCAGGGCTGCCTTGCAGAACAAGTAAGGTGACTCATTGTCTTTCGGATGACAGTGCGGCTCCTGGGCAGTAGTATCTGTCACCTGGACGGACGTCCAGAATCCCAGGTTCCATCAGCAAGGAGCTCTGTGTGATGGTTGGTATTGGTTGCCACCTTGACAGGCTCTGGAATCGCCATGGAGACAAACCTCTGGGCATGTCGGGGAGCACTTATCTAGAATGGTTGCTTGAAGTGGGAAAACCTATCCTACATATGGTTGGCATTTTCCCATGGACTGGGGTCCTGGGTTGAATAAAAAGGAACAATCAAGCTGAGCACCAGCGTTCATCTCGCTCTGTTCCCTGACTGAGGATGCCACCTGACCAGCTGCCTCACTCCCTTGCCTTGGTGCCTTCCCCACCATGACGAAACTGTGAGTGCTTTCGTTTGTTAGGTGTCCTGTTGCGGCTGGCGCTGGCTCTTATGGCAGGACTTGTGGGACTTGCTCACTGTCCTGGAGAGCCAGCTTTGATGCCAATATCCAGTGTTGCTTAAACAAAACATTGTGTTATGTGCCTATAATCCTGGCACTTAAGGAACCAGGGGTAAGAGGATCAGAAATTCAAAGCCATCCTCAGCTACACAGAAAATCTGAGGTTAGCCTGAGCTGCTTAAGACCCTGCCTTTGAGAAACAATACAAAAAAAAGGTAAAAGATGGATTGATGCCACTTAGGGTCCCCACCCTCCTTAACCACCCACTCTCCAAGCCTGGTTTTCTGTGACAGCAGCCAAGGGAAGGCTAAGAGGCCAGGGCCAAAGGAGAACCCAGGCTTACTCAAGATGCCGCAGAAGATCACCATGAGGAGCCAGGCTCCAGGGAGCTTGCCCTTCTGCCTGACTCTGTTGCAGCAAGTCGGGGAGGGATAGATCAAGACAGTTAGGTTCCAGAATGCCTCCCTATCTTCTCTGGAGCCCTGAATTTTCTATCTAGGGGCCTGTAGCAGAAAACAGGGACTGGAGGAAGCTCACCAAGCTTAACATATGAGAGAAGCCAGTTGACAGAGAAAGCCTGGAAGCCCTTCCTACCTATGCTGTGCACAAAGCTCACGTTGCTACAGGGAGAGGGGCTGGGCTATGTAAATGACCTATAAAGGGTTCTGTGTTTGGTGGCCAGGCTCTCTTAGAGAAGATGCTTTCCTCCAGCTCAGGAGCCCAATCCCACTCTCAAGAGCATATTTCCTTTCTTTAAAATGATATCTAGGGCTGGGGAGATGGATCAGAGGTTAAGAGCACTGACTGTTCTTTCAGAGGTCCTGAGTTCAATTCCCAG
>LOEQ01003004.1:26752-38670 GCA_001685075.1 Bramus lutescens | reverse complement strand
TCTCTCTCTCTCTCTCTCTCACACACACACACACACACACACACACACACAACATCAAAAAAATAGCAACAACTCAAAAACCAAACTTTCTCCTTCTAAGTTTCTCCATGTTCTCCTAGAACAATAGCACCATGTTTGGGACTTGGGGTGCACCTCCTCATGGGGCACACCTCCTCATTCCTTCTGCTTCTTCTACGAGCTTCTTTTCCCAACAACAGCTTGTGCTTAGGATCTCAGGGGAGGTCAAAACATAATCTAAATGACACTATTTAGAGTTCACAGTTATATTTTATATATACCTAGATAGTTGTAGTTATATATGCCCAGGCCACATGTGCTGTCTATACCCATGCTAATCTAACTGGTGCCTCTATTTTAAGAGAAGGGGTAACTGTCCACATTCAATCTGTGATATGTATGATGGATCCCACTGAGACTTTTGCTTTGATGGGAGGATGTGCTCATTCTGCGATATGTGGTGGATACCACAGAGACTTATGCTTTGATGGGGGGATATGCTCATTATATAATGGAGCTGAGCTCACCATAAGCAAAAAGTAAAATGTTGCTTTGTCACCATCTTGGCTGGTGACCTCATCAAGATGGAGACGACCACATGACTTGGCCACCATCTTTGTTAGTGACATCATTAAGATGCTGACCATCATGTCACTTTACTGCCATCTTGATTAATGAACCACATGGGATGAATGAAAATGATGGCACCCGTCAAACTTCTTGGTACCAATGGGCCCTCTTGGAATCACTGACCTCTAGAATTTCCTGAGCCAGTCATGTGTCCCAATCCCCTTCCCCAGGTGTTTTCTTTACTTTCTGATTTTCCCTGGGATCAAGGAAATGGGGCCCCAACACAGGACATATTGTAGAACAATAAAGTCAATGTATTTTCACATTAGACTAAAGAGGAAACACTAGACCTTCATGATGGGTTTTTTGTTGTTGTTGTTGATGATGACATTTGTTTTAATTATGACACATTATTTATATCATATATTTAATGGCTTATAGAAAGGACTTAAGAATTTTCCCAGCCACGTGACTTCAACACTAGCCAGCACCAATGGGACCTGACACTTGGAGACATCCAGGTGTGGAAAATTCTGTGAGTGTGCAGAATAACTTAGGAACAACCTGGGGAGGCACGGGCCCAGCCAGAATCTAAAGAAGAGATTGCAAGATGCTGCGCAAGCTGCTGCTAGGAGCAACTGCAATAGCCGGGTACAAAGAGAAGACATCTCAGTGGGGAGACTGGAGAGCCAGGAGGTGCTAACCCTTCATGTCTGCTTGGTCTGCCTGGTACCTCCAAGCCTGTTTTCTCTGACTAGGGTAGAGTAGTCTGCCCCTTCACAAGACCCCTTTGCTCCGTGTTTTCTGCCTGCTTGTTTCTACCACATTGAGCCCTGGGTGTTCTGGTTTTTATTTGACCCTCCAGCTCCAGGTCCATGGACAGGCTGTGGAGAAAGAACAGGATAATGCCATCCCTTTCTAAGTTCTAACTCGACAGGTGTTCCTCAGCTGCACTCTTACGGATGCTATAACCATCAATTATAACATATAACATATATATAACACATGACACATATTTGCTATGTGTCTACTGCTTTTCTCTAGCAGCTCCTTACACTCATGCAAAACCAGAAGCACAGCTATGGTTTCACTCTGTACCATATAAAGAGTGTCTTGAGCTTTCTAGAAGATTTACCCGGAAACTCACAAAGCCATAAAGTTTAACAGTGTGTGCACTGGTCATATTAATGTATTGCATTGCCCTAAGTCTGTAAGTTTGAATTAAGCTTTCTTTTGTTAAGGTAGTATTGTCCAACACTGTCCTCTGAGCCAAACAATTGCCATTCTTCTATGCCCTGCGAGGGGCTCAGCTAGACACAGTTTACGTGATCTGCATCTCACAGTACCTGAGAAGAAGAGCACACCCCCACTTCTTTTCCGTTTGAATCACTCTAAGGCTAGGGCATTTTCTCTGGGTTTCTTGATTCAATTAGCAAGATCTCACTCCACTTCCTACACATGGAGACATTACCTAGCCACAGAAAAATAGGCATTTACTGAGTAAACGAAACAAGGATTACCCAGACTTACCCTGTCTTCCCTGAGCAGGCTCTCTGCCAGGGCCTTGGAGGACAAGTGGGAACTCCCCATTCCTGCCCCAAGAGTGAAAGCGCACGTGCAAAGGTGACGGCACGCGAATGGATGGACACGCACATGTGTGCGGAGGCCAGAGGATGAACTCAGCTTTTCCTCAGGGCTGTCCACCGTGCTTTTTGAGCTAAGACACTGACTGGTACTGACTGACTCAACTAGGCAGGGTGACAACTGAACCTCACTAGGATTTTAGGAAATACCTAACATACCTGCCCCCCTTTTATTCTCTTTCTTCCTTTATTTTATAATAGGCTCTTGGGTATCAAACTCAGGCACTCATGATTGCAAGGCAAGCATTTTACTGACTGAGCTGTCTCCCTGCCCCAGTAACCCTCCTTTTAAGTCGCCGAATATAAGTGAAAAATTTCTGTGCACAAGTGGCCACTTTACAGAGATGCAAGTGTTAGCCACACTTTCTTTCTTCCAATAAGAATAAAATTCTTCCTACTCCTTGATCACCACCCCCGTCCCTGGAATTTTCCTTCTGGGGTCTCTTTGACTCTCTTCTTTCCTTGAAAGTGATTCGACCGAGCCTTGGGAGACATCCATGGTTAAGTGCTGTCCTTACCACGTGGAACACCGACATCCCAGGGCAGCGGCTCCCTGTGTCCTGTAGGAGACAAAGCAGAGCGTCAGCCCCAGGGCCTGCCAGCGTGGAACCCCTGAAGCACAGGTGCAGTGAGGGTTTGACAGCCCATCCTGTCCACGAGTGTCTTGACTGGAGCTCGACTCCAGGAACAGCTCTGAATAGCTGGATGTGTGGGTCACATTCCCAGCCCGTGGACAAGAAGGTGATTCTTGTTCTTTTCATTGTACATTCCTTCCAGAGAACACTTGGCCCTTGGTTCTGGGCTCCATTCAGGGAGTAGGGCAGTGCCCTGTCATCCAAAAGCCCAAGTTTTGAGGTGGGGGAGAGGGAGTATTCCTGTGTGTGTATGTGCATGTTGTGTGTGCATACATGTGGAAGACAGAGATCAACCATGGGAGTTGTTTCTCAGGAGCCATCTGTGGTTGTTTGAATGTAACTGACCCCCATAAGCTCATAGGGAGTGGCACTATTAGGAGGTGTGGCCTCACTGGAGTAGGTGTGGTCTTTATGGAGGAAGCGTGTCACTGTGGGGTGGGCTTTGAGGTCTTCTATGCTCAAGCTGCCCCCTTCTATGCTCAAGTCAAATGGACACAGATTCCTTCTGCTGCCTGTAGCTCAGGATATAGAACTCTCAGCTCTTTCTCCAGTACCATATCTGTCTGCACACCACCATGTCCCACCATGATGATAATGGACTAAACCTCTAAAACCATAAGGCACCCAAATTAAAAGTTTTCCTTTATAAGAATTGCCAAGGTTGTGGTGTCTCTTCACAGCAATAGAAACTCTTAAGATACCATTTATCACATTTCTTTCTGTCTCTCTCCTTTCTTTTGTTTCCTTCCTCCCTTCCTCCCTCCCTCCCTTCCTTTCTTTCTTTTTTCCTTCCTTCCTTTTGTGTATGTGTGTGATGAGGGGTGCACACATATGCCCATGTGTGTATATAAAGACCAGATGTTGATGCTGGATGTTTTCCTTGGTCATCTCTGCTTTAAGTATTGAGGCAGGGTCTCTCCCTGAACCCAGAGTTCACTGACGCAGATAGTGTAGTTAGGCAGTTTTTCCTGGGGATCCTTGTCTGCACAGGTAGGCAGCTCCACACTCATGGTATAGACATGGGTGCTTGGACCAGAATTCCAGTTGTCGTATGATTAGCCATTTCTTCAGTACCCACTTTGGATTTTGACACAAGGTCTTTCACTGGGACTTGGAACTCAGCAAGTAGACTAGTCCTTGGGATCCCCCTGTCTCTATCTCCAAGATTACAAGCATGTTGTCACCATGCCCACCTAGTCCAGAATTTTAACAGGTCCTCATATTCATGCAAACTATCCATCACCACATGCCTTGGGAAGGGCTCAGGTTGTTTACTTGTGGTGGTTTGAATAAGAATGGCCCCTATGGGCTCATATATTTGAGTGCTTAGTCACTAGGGAGTGGAATCTTTGATAAGATTAAAGGATTAGGAGGTGTGGCCTTGTGGGAGTAACCGTGGTATTGTTGGAGGAAGCGTGTCACTGTGTGGGCTTTGAGGTTCCAAAAGTCCATGCTAGACCAGACTTTCTCTCTGCTTGTGGGTCAGGATGTAGCTCTCAACTACTTCTCCAGCACCAGGCCTGCCTGCTGCCATGTTCCCTGCCATAATGATAATGAATGAAGTAAGCCCCTGAAAATGTAAGCAAGCCAGCAATTAAATGCTCTCTCTTATAAGAGTTGCTGTGATCATGGTGTCTCTTCATAGCAATAGAACAGTAAGACTGTACTTGATCTAAACCTTTTAATCAGTATCTCATTATAGAGCTCAAAATGGTCCCAGCTTCTCACTTGCTGGGATTACAGACCTGCCTCTTGATTTTTACCTAGGGCTCAAAAACAGAAAAGTCACTTAGTTAATGAACAGTATAGTTGGGAATTAAGCCCAGATCAACCACATTCCAAACCTGTCCCAGCTTCTGGCTGCTCTCAAGTACCATGGAAGCACTCAGGTGGAAGGAGAAGTCAAGTCCTCAATCTTCCCACTTATGGAGATACCCTTCCTGTTCTTCTGACTTGAATGCTCTTGTCCTTCCTTTTCTGATATGTTAGCAGGGAGAGGCAGTTGCTGTATCTGTGGTGTTCATTTCTCGTTTGCCTGCCTATAGCATAGGCCTGAGTCAGAAGGGACACAGGCATTAGCTATCTACTGACAGGGCATGAGAAACCCCTGGAAATGGTGTTGTTACAATAATGGCTTATTTGGTTGGGTAAGGATGCCCAGCTCTGATGGCATCAACCATTCTACGGGGTGGGGGTGGGGACACGGAAGCTGGAGAGTGCTGAGACTTTCCTAAAGCTTGGCATGTGCATGTTCATGTATGTATGGGTACTGTTTGACCGAAAGTGAGATCCCAGCCCTCTAACACCCCTATATCTAAGGAGTTTGGGATGATTGGTTGAAAGAGTGTGTCACCCCAGGCCCTGGCAGCCACCCTTGGAGTAGGGATGGAGCAGAAAGCTCCATCTCAAGCCCCCTCCCCCTGGGAGTTCTTGGTCCAGACTCCAGGATTCCACCTCCAGGAAAGCCTGCCAAGCACTGATCACTCCACAGGGAGGGTCAGAACCACTCCCACAGGCTATTTAGGCTGCTGCCCAGAAAAGGAACACGTGGTCTCAGGTTTTGCGTGGTCTCTCCCTCTCTGCCCCCCCCTGCTATGCTCCCAGCCACCCTGAGCTCTGCATTTATTGAACACGGGCATCTTTTATTTGGTTTAATTTGGTCTGATGGAATTATTTGCATCGGCAGAGAGACTTGTCTTAAGAACTATTCCTAACAGGTATGTATGTACATGAATGCAAATGTGTGGTGAAGGCATTGTTTAATCATTTCTCCAAAATAAAACATTTTATTTTAGAGGGAAGCTCGTTAAGAGGCGGGGCATTCTAAAGGGAGGTGAAACATTCCATCTTCCATCAAGCAGGGAGTGTTGCTAAAACAGAAAGCAAACAAAACAATAGCCTTATGAGGTCCTTGAAACACACCAGAGTCCATAGATCCTATAAGTTATATGCGCAGTAAGAACAACTAAGAGAGACTTTCAACACACTGAGATGCCTAGAGCAGGTTCACACCAACTGAACCAGTCGGAAGAGGCAGAGAGCAGCCAGGCTGCCTGGAAAAGGTTCAGATCATGGGGTGGGGCTTTGGTTTTGGAGAGATGGTTTGGTGGTTAAGAGCACAGGCTGCTTTTCAAAAGGTCCTGGGTCCAATCCCCAGCACCACAACTATCTGCGATTCTAGTCCCAGGGGACCCGACACCTTCTTCTGCCCTCCAGGAGCACTCTGTGCACAGGGTGCACAGACAAGCTTTCGAGGAAACACTAATACACATAAAATAAAAAGAAATAAAATCTAAAATAAGAAAGAAAGAAGGACAGAAATAAAGGAGGGAAGAGGCTCAGACTAATTGAGCTGCCCAGGAGAGACACTCCCATTTGTCAAGCTGCCTGCATGCTGTGCGGTGTGCTCCAGGTTTCTACAGCTTTTGGTGAGCTGTCAGCCATGCTGGGATGGGCTTTGGCAAAGCAGCTGTCTTCGAATTATTTCTACTCCTGTAAGTTACCCCAATAAAACTCACTGGTTCACCAAGTTGGGCTTCAGTGGCATAATTAGTTTGGTCTCTAGGGTGAATAAATAAATGTTTGTTCACGTCTTCCCAGGAAATCACGTCACACAACAGGAGCCAGAGGACAATCTCAGATGCCGCTCCTCAGGAGCCATCCATCTTGGGTTTGAGAGACAGTCTCTCGTTGGACTGGAATAACTTATCTCTACCTTCCCAGAACTTACAAGTATGTATCACCATGCCCAGGTTTTCTTTGTAATGTGGGATTTGGGGTGGGGGAATCTAGCCATGTTACAAGCTCTTTACCAACTGAGCTACCACCAGACTAAGTGGTGGGAAGGTTAAGACTCTGGAAGTTGAAGATGTGACTGAGGGCCAGAGACAAGTTCAGCTACAGGGCTGACTTGGGGTCAGACCTCATCTCATTGCCTAAGCAGACCCCACAAAGTCCCTAAGTCTCTTGTCCTGTGTTTGATGTGGGCTAAAGAATTCTAGCTGACATCACTGTAATCTCTTCCAGTGGCAGATTCCTCTGTGAAACCACTCCTAAGGCCTAAGATTACTGCCAGGCTCCTAACAAGCCTAAACGCAAAAGTGACATTTCTGGTGGTCATATCCATCACCAGGCCCAAACAAAGGCCTGTTTCTCTGGACTTCTCCAGAAAATCTGCCTTGAGTACAGCAAACTGTGTGTGACTGTAGTACTTCATCTCTTGACTCCTCCAAATTGCTCCATTTTTGCATTATTTTTTAGCTCAATGACTGGCCGTAGCAACTGCTGAAGGAGTCATCCTATTCTTCCCTCACATCCAAAGAGTGGCCACTATTTTTCTTTTTAAAATTAGTGGCTGACAACTATATGCTGCTTACAAGAAACCTATTTCAACTATAAAAACACAAGTGTTGTTAAAGAGATGCAGAAAGACTTATTTCACTGACACTCATCAAAGGAAAACTGGAATACACATACAATTACATAGAGAACAGATTTTAGGTTAAAAAAAGACAAGAAATGAAGAGAAAAATACTGCACAATGGTGCGGGATTAAATATTCAAAGAAAACATTGTCCTTAACATCTACACACCTTACACCAGAATTCTAAAATAATAAGGCAAAATGGGATAAAAACGCAAGAGGAAGCAACAGAAGCCACCATTACATTTGGCTCTATCAGAAATGGAAAGAATCAGCAGAAAACCAGTATGAAAAACAGACTAACTCAATACCACCACCAACCAAATATGACACTAAAGGTATGCAAATTGATTTTTATACAGCACTTTGTCCCAAAGCAGCAGAATATACATTCTTTTCAATCTCACATGGGACATTTTCTAAGGGAGATCACATTCCATTCTGAACACTAATACATAATGGTGCCCACTCTTGGGCAATGAAGATTCACATAAAACCATAAAAAAGGTTCTAAACACACAAAAAAAGAAGCCAACTTGGCTTCCCAGTCTCGTGTCTCTCATGCTGACCGCAGTAAAGACATGCATCTCCTGGCAACTGCCAGCATGCCATGAGCTAAGCCACATGGCATGTTCCCATAGTCTCTCACACAGGCCACCAGACAGAAAGGTGTCTCTCAGCCACTGCCTACAAGCTTGAGCCACCAATGCAAGCTCCATCAGCACACTGGGTGGTGGGTTTGGGATTTTGCTCATACAGACAGAAAAAATTACAGATACATGGTAAAGACTGATTCAGATGGAAAAAGTTTCCAAACGGGTTAGTGTATTTAAAAATATACATAGGTGCCAGGCAGTGGTGGCACACAGCAGTCAGGAGGCAGAGGCAGGCAGATATCTGTGAGTTCGAGGCTACAAGAGCTAGTTCCAGGACAGGCTCCAAAGCTACAGAGAAGCCCTGTCTCGAAAAATCAATATATATATATATATGCAAATTTATGAAGTGTTCCATATTTTAAAAAAATACACATAAACTGGGGAGATAAAAGAGAAGATATAAACAGTCAAAAATATATATAGTTTTAAAATAATAAGATAAAGTCCTTAAAAAAGGAGTAAAGTAATATAAAAAGAAATAAGCCACATAAACATGGAAAATACACAGAGTCTGGTTCCTATATGCTATTGTGTTGTTTTTAAAATTTTTTGGCTGTTAAGAGACACTGGATTATGAAAACTAATAAACCAATCTATATATTTTGAAAATACCTTAACTTCAAAATTTAAGTCAAAAGGTATGTTACTTTGGGAGAGAGGTTATGCTTTTATTTCCACAGGAAATGAGAAGCTGTGGATTCATTCCATATTAAAGAAAATCAGGCTTGATTGAGGAAGACCCCTGAAAATCCTGACTACAACATAAAGAAATAAACCTAGAAGGACTACAAAACACGAAACATATATTTTACCTGTTCAAACATAAAACATAAAATGGTGTATGGCTGACTTGTGTATAGAACACAGTCTATACTTGTATTAATGTAGATATGTATGCTACCTTTAAAAGTTTATATATTTTCAGAGCAAAGGGACCAGACACCACTGGTGATCCAGAACCAGAACAGCTTCAAGGCTGCTGACTGAGATGATCCAGCCTTTCAGAATACTCTAGCCAAGACATAACAATTATCCTGATTTTCTCAAGGTTCCTCCAAAGATTAGAAGTACCCCCAAACAACAGGAAGTGGTCTAGAGAATGACACCCACATTCCCAAAAGATGGTTTACAGAATTTTATTATCATTTAAGGGAGGTTGGTTATAAGTTATTATTGGTGATGATCAGGAAAAAAGGTGAACAAAGGAGATTAGATTCAAGGCTCTCTTTCTGAAAAGAAAAGTGGAGAATATAGAAATGATAGGATGAAAAGGTAGATTATTGAATCTATTAAACCAAAGAACAGCTAGTAGTCTTAAATATTTACATTGGTATAGATTTTTGTATATTGATACAAATTTAAAGTTAATTTTGTTATACTGTATGCATGTTTCTACTCTTGTTTGAAATATTTTTATGCATCTCATTTTAAAGTATAATGTATAATTAAGAAATACAGGTTAATAGTAATATTTAATAATCAAACTTATAGTCGTGTTAGGTATGTTTTCAAGGTCATACACAGATATGGTTAGATAGATAGATGGTCTTCAAACACTTTAAAGAACTATAGAATATGGCATTTAAAATGTTTTAATAATAAAAGTCTTTTTATGACAGTGAGACATGTCTGCTCCTGACAGCACCAGTTTACTTTAGACAAGATGATGGACACTGAAGAACCTCTGTATGGAGTTTACTTTCTTTATGGAAAAAGCTATCCACTGGGGAAAAAACCCTGCCCTTTCCTCAATTATTGACAATATACTGTCCAAACTTGACCAGCAGGACATAAAAGAAAGGGACTGCTAAACTTTGCCAAGACAAGGTAGAACAGCCCTTCAAAATTTCCTCCTTCTCAGAAAAGTCTGTCAGATCTATCAGGCCTGTAGGCCAAAGTCAGATGCCCCAAAGCTACAGAAGAACTTAGTGTGACTGTCCAGGAAGCCAGATGTCCCTGTCACTAAGAAACATTTCACCCTTCTGAGATCTTTGACAGAGTTGAAGACTAGATAGTCATAGTTAAAGTTTGCTTAGTTATTATAAAAAGTAAATTATGTATAAAACTTTAGAGTCACAAAGATAAAATAGATAATAAAATATTTTCTCTAATTTTGCCAAATACAAATGGACTAGATACTGTAACTGTAATTCTTACTTGAGAACTGATTTTGTTGATAATAAGTAACTGATAATCTTACTATAAAACTTTCCTTTTTAATTAGACAATAAAAGGGGAAATGCTGTGGAACAATCCTTTTGTATACTGTGAATATATGTCACTGTGATTGGTTTAATAGAGGAGCTAACTGGTCAATAGCTGAACAGGACAAAGTTAGGTGGGAAACCCAAACTAAGAACGATGGGAAGAAAGAGGCCAGAGTCAGAGAGTCACCAGCAAAAGCAAGGAGAAGCAAGATGGGCATGCCATGCTATGAAAAGGTACCAAGTCATGTGGCAAACCATAGATAAGAAATATGGGTTAATTTAAATGTAAGAGTTAGCTAGTAACGAGCCTGAGTTATAGGCTGAGCATTTATAATCAATATCAAACCTCTGTGTCGGTTATTCAGGAACTAGTGGGCAGGACAGAAACTTCTGCCTACAGCACACCTTACCAGATTTAAAAAAATAAATCGTGTAAAGCATCTCCTCAAACTACAATTCAACTGAACTAGAAATCAAGAAGAAGAAGAAGAAGAAGAAGAAGAAGAAGAAGAAGAAGAAGAAAATGAGAAAAAGAAAAATTGCCAGGCAGTGGTGGAGCATACCTTTAGTCCCAGCTCTCAGGAGGCCGAGACAGACAGGTCTGAGAGAGAGTTCAAGGCCAGCCTGATCTACAGAGGGAGTTCCAGGATAACCAGGCATACACAGAGAAACCCTGTCTCAGAAAAACAAAACAAACAAATAAAAAGTCCTAACATATTTGGATATTAATAAATATATCTCTAGACACATGGGCCAAGAAAGGTCTCAAGCAAAAAGTGAAATAATATCAACTAAATAAATATCAACTCATTACAACTGACCAAAATTTGTGCAGCCCAGAGAAGGAAGTCCACATGGGCAATGTTGATCACCAAGAGAACACATTACAAAAAAAGGAAGATCTAAGATCTAGAACCTGAGCTTCTGTGTTAGGAAACTGGAAAGAAGAAGAATATAATCCTAAAGTAAGAGGAGAAAAGATGATTTTTTTAAAAATGTAGACCAGAAATTGGTACAACTAGCTCCTCCAAAAATCAAAAAAATAAAATTCAATACAACCAGAAGCCTAACCAGAAAACAAACAAACAAAAAAATCAATAAAATTAAGAAAAGCACAAAATACAATTTGCTAGTATCAGGGTGGAAACTAGGTGGATCCCTAGATGAGGAGGCTGGAATAGGAAAATTTCTCGAACAAGTTGATGGTGGTCAGGGAGTGGAAAGTGGAGGTTTGAATAAGAATGGCCTCCAGAGACCCACAGATTTGAATGCCCCAGTTGTCTTTTAAGACTCTTCAGTATCATAACCTGCCTAGTTTTTTAGCTTATAGTCTATTTTACAAGACACCCCTACACACAGGATGCCCTGAACTTCATGCAGGCCTTGAAATACCTCACACTCTCTCTTATCTTCATGTCTCTGTGTTTGATCTGGGTTTGGAACACATACTCATGTACATATACACACAGACCTACTCACATTATATGCAGAAGCTTCCATTTTCTGCTTTAGCCCTTGGTCCTGTTTTTATATGGCATTGTGTATGGCTTTCCCATGATTGTGTGAAACCTGAGAACTCACTGTGCATCAGTCTGCTGCCTAAATGAACACATGGACCAGCGAATGGATGGATGGACAAACGGACTGAGGTGAGTAAGAGAGCAGATTAATGAATACACTGGTCGATGTGTAGACGGATGGATGGTGGGTGAGCGGATGAACAAATGGATGGATGGATACATACACACATACATACATAATACATA
>LOEQ01003003.1:292274-316448 GCA_001685075.1 Bramus lutescens | reverse complement strand
TCCCTCCCTCCCCACCTCTCTTCCTTCCTGTTTTTACATCTATGGTAAGGAAACTGAGGCCTGATAACAAAGCTAATATCGTTGCCAGGGGATACCTTACACACATGGCTTCTTATTTTAGCTTAGAGTTATGCACAAAATGAACTTTTCAGATCACTGAATACTGAAGGAATTGATTCTGGCATTGAGACTCAGTGCTGCATCTCCAGCCTCCTGTGATGCCTGCATGCTGGCTTGGCACTCATAGCCTTCTAATACATCCTATCTGGCCTTAGCTCCTCTGACTTCACTCTTGCTTGTAAGAAGTCAGCTGACTGCAGACTGGTGTGGCCAACAAGACTAGATTTAAGCCTCTACCCTGTCCTGTTGGAGCCAACATATAGGTCACAGTGACCTCTGGTGAAGAAAAGCAGGACTCTGTCCTATTATCAAACACATCAAAGAGCCCTACATCCTGCATCACAATGTCAGACCTGTGTTATGTACAGGAAGGTAGAACCAGGCCCCTCCCTTATGCAGAAAAAAACCCAGAATATTGACCATAGCAGTGTTTCCTTGGCATGGCACCTCTGCCTGCATCCTGGAGTGTCACCAGCCTCAAATCGTTACACAGACTACAGGGCAAGAGCTGTTCATTTTATCCTAGGAAGAACCTATAGACAGGGCTACTGGCTTCTTCCATCACTCAAGTGCTTAGGTCAAGGAGTCGTATACTCTGTCTACCTTTTTGTTGATACTGTCCAGGGCTATGAAATCTTTCTCCTCCTTCCCACCACCTGCTGAGGGCTACACCCTGAGAAGAGTCGTCTACCCATCCATCCCCAGCACTATCTGAATGTATTCATATTTCTTGCTGTAAGGTCCAAACTGTCAATTGGGTTAACAGTATTTACAGTACAGTAGCTAGAGCAGAGAGGAAAACAACCTGAAGTCCTCGTAGCTGCGTTGGTCACTTGTCATTTAGTGTACTGTGTTTGATCCCAAAAGAGACACTTTATGGGAAGATTTTCAAAACTGAGGCACACGGATGCGAACATGGCCTAGAAAACAAAGGACTCAGCAAAGGGTTAGGAAGGGAGGTTAGTGGGGGACAGGATGGTCCCTGTCGTACAAGGAAGTCCAATTAGTAAAGAGTTTCTAAGGGTCAGAAGTAAGAAGGGTGAGAGATGCAAAGGAGAGGATTTGGGTTTAACACAGAGACAGATGCCCTTGCTGGATCTTCCTTCTGTGGTCGTAAGGATCCTGTTCCTTTACCAATCAAAGCAGAAGTGGGAGACAATGCATTTCCAACTTCAGAGAATTTTCGAGGTCACACAGCACACTTAAATGTTGCCGGACACCAGAGCAGTAAGTAAATAAGATGTTTCAAGAACGCTCTGAAATCCTGACAGCCACTAAAAGAAATGAGTTAGAGCTCTGGGTGCTTCCACAGGACCAAGTGTACAGCTTGATATAAATCTGAAAAAGCAAGCTACATATAGATATTTCCACATAATACTATATGGAAAATAATACAGATATCATCTGGATGATATGTGTACATATGCATACAAACACGCAAACACCTGCACAAATTACAAAAAATAATGCTAAATATAGAGGAGGATCTCAGGCCTGGAAATAGCTCAAGCGGCATTTGCTGCTTTTGCAAGGTTCCTTTTCTTTCCTATTTTCACAAGAAGAAATGTCCGTCTGTTACAACCGAGATTCAAAAAGAAAGGAAAAGTGCTGATAGCTATGAGACTATTTGAGGTTTAATTGCTTGATAATTAGCTCATTCCTTCACCAATATCCATCAGACAGATGCTGCATGGTCAAGAGACCCTGCATTCTTTCCCTCATGAAGCCTATAGCAGAAAGAGAGCTGGTGACAGAACAGAGGGGGTATTCAGGAAACTGTGTGGGTCCCAGAGCCTGAGGGCAAAGGTCTGATGGTCTTACTGTAGCAAATGAGTATTTCAGGGTTGGGAGGCAAATGTGGCCAGGTCCATAGTGACAGAAACCTGATCTACTTGAGAAAGCCAAGTAAGTTTGCTAGAGACGCTGGGAGGTGGGTACTAAGAGATGGAGCTATGGACGTGGGCAGAATGCAGACAATGGATGGTCTTGTGGATTGTTCAGATTTTAGCCTAAAGGATATGAAGAAGTGTGAGCAAATGAGATTTGTCATGTGATCTAGGGCCAGCTGAAGGAGTTTCCCAGGCTGGGAGGCTCCGGGTGTCCTTGGAACACAGCCCTGAAGCTTTCTACTTCTAAACACACAGGCTTAATTTCAAAGAAGTGCAGCAGAATCAACTTATAATTACCTGTGTCTAGATAAATTGCCTTGTGGATTACCAATAGCAAATGAAGAATGTTAATCCCAAACTGACTTTCCATTCTTGCACAGGACACTGATGGCTGTCTCTCGGCCATGAGTCACCACTCCCATAGGCCTACAAACTCATTTTAACACTGGACTGAGCCAAGCCAAGTCTGGAAGGTAATTTTCTGCTAAAAATGATTACCATAATGCATCAGAAAGCCGAGTGCAAAGGACTGCTTAGTCGGAGGAATGATTACAGGAATAGCCACGCCTTTGGGGCAGCACAGCCTCCACAGAGCGTAACTGTGTGTGAAATGCACTCCTTATCAGATCTGTAATGTTGGCACATTCTTAGTTGTTAGGCACCTGATCCTTCATGCAATGTCTGATAGGATCGATGCAGGGGACATTGATGCAGGTTTAGCATCAAAAGTCATCAGGCATAGAGGGAATGGAGAATCAAACACAGTCCAAACTACACTTGCAAAAACCCCTTCAATCTTCTTTCAAATGTGAGCACTGGGTCCTCAGGAGTGTCAAGCCATACTTTACTATGCCCCCTTTCCCCATTTTTAAACCAACTTGCTGATGGCTAAAGTTTACTTTGAAAAGTCAGAGAAGAAAGGATAAGTAGGGTGAAGGGAAGGTCAGAAAGAAGATTTCTAATTATCCAAAATGCAGCTCAGTTCAAGGAAATGAAATGTACCCTGTCATTTCATCCCATTTTACTACTGATTCTTTCAACAACTCCAAAAGTTTCTTTTTAAACCCTAGGGCTATAGATAAACATCCATACCGCACACATTTCTGTGTGTATGTGCCTGTAGCACATCCAAGGCTTCTCTTTATGTCTCTTACTCTTGGCTAGTTAAAACCTGATCAGTCACTCGTCCTTGTCAAACATTTAGCCTAGAATGAATTGCATATAATAGAACTAGAAGTTTCTTTAAAATAACTGTGATAGCTGATCTTGGTTGTCAACTTCACTACATCTGGAATCAACTAAAACCTAAGCAGAGTTATTAGGGATTTTCTTTGTAGGGTAAATTGAGGTGGGAAGATCCTAAATCTGGATTATTTGAGATCTGAATGCTCATCCCAAATCTGGGTCACATCTTTTGGTGGCAGCAAAAGAACATGAAAGAAAGAATAATTTTGCTTTTTGCCAGCTTGCCCTTTCTTTAGCTGGTAAGTTCATCTATTCTGCTGCTGAGACACTCCTTTGCTGGTATTCAAACTTACTTCTTCAGGATTCCAAAGTAGGTTGAGGATCAGACGAGACATCCAGCTTTCTGAACTGAACAACTACCAGCCAGCCACTGTTGGATTAGCAGGACCACAGTTTGTAAGCCACCACAATAAATTCCATGTGTGTGTATATGTGTGCATGTGTTTGTGTGTGTGTAATTCTACATATGGAATTCATTCTATCATTTCTGTTCTTTTGGAGAATCCTGGATAATAAAATAATACAATCAGAGGCTCTTCAATTATGAGAAGGAATATGAGGCCAGGATAGGGAACAATCCATGAAGCCACCTTACTCGGGATCAGAGAGCTAGAAGGAACCCGTCTTTCCGAATTGCATCTCACTGACTCTCCACAGAAGTCTGGCTCCATCTGTTTAGGGAACAAGATCTCTCCTCTCAGAGTCTACAGAACATTAAATAAAAACTGTGTTCCCACCACTGTAACAAGTGCATTGTCTGAGTGCTATGGATGGAGCTGTTGGGATAGGGAAAGTGAAAATGTCATTATGAATTAGAGACTCAAATTTTCCTAGGAAGCTGAGTATCTTCAGCTAAATAACCTTTTTAGGTTCTGTCACCACCTAATTCCTATCCGCAAATCCCACCTCAATAATTGTAACTAGGTTTCAACGAAGGTCCTCTCTTTCAAACCCACTGTATTGACCAAGATCTCCCAAGAGGAAAAGTCCAGAGAGAAGGATTCTTTCCTAACCTGGCACCAAGACTGCTCAGGATCCAGGACTCTCTGCAGTGGATTAAGCAACAGGGACAGAGTGGCTTGGGACTTCCTGAAGCCTCTGTGACTGCAGCTTAGGCAAATGTATGGTTTCTCAGAGGTTTACATGAGGAAATCTGAAAAGCCCTCTCAGATTTCAGGCAACTGTACCCTAAAACTGCACCTCATCCCTGCAGGGTGGGAAGTATACTGCCTGACTGGCTCATTGATACCAAACACCTGCCTGAAAGTGAGTCGCACTCCAAATGTGTCTTGGGAACCAGATGTGGCAGTGACTGCTGCATCTGCCACATTGAATGCAGCATCTCTGCTTCGGAAGTCAGAGCCGCAAACGCTCCGACTGCTCATGGCACAAGAGATGTGGTGGAAAGAGAAAGGAGGTGCTGCTACAGGCTTGCAGAGGGTCAGACCCTAGCCCCTCACTATTGCAGTTGGGAAGAGTGGCAACAACTGCTCTCAGACACTGCACAGATGTAGTGATGCCTATGAGTGTTGGTGACGCAGCAGGTATATAATGAAGGGTAGATCTTCTTGGAAGAGATGGAGGAGGTTTTGCCTTGTTCACTATTATATCCCGGCCAGTGTACAATAGCAATGAGCAAGGAACTGAATGCGCGAGTACCTGGATGGCTTTTGATTGATAGCCCTATAAATCAAAATAAATACAATAAAGCTGGGAAAAGTCTTTGAAATCCATATTGGTAGAATTCAATTAATTAAAGGTCCACTGTGGAGATAAACATGAAATCAGCAAAGTCGAGCTGCTGAAAAGCCTTTTACATCTGGATCAGAGTTCACTCTCTTTCATTGTACCTGCCTCCTGACAACCAGCTCACAGAAGAGGACAATGTATACATGGATGCATTCACTAAGTGTGAGAGCACTGTGCCCAGGTGCCAAGCTGCAAGTTCAGACAGCACTGCAGACACCTGGCTCCTAACAGTCCCTGAAACAGGCTATGTCTCACTGGGCATCTATGGAAGTTTACACAAAGCCACAGAGATAATGCTTAGTGCCTACAGCACTGAAAGCTAATCCTCAAAATAACCTACTTCCATACTTGAGAGGAGAGGGATGTCTCTTACCAATGCACTAGAAATGAAAATCCATCAATGGCCACCAAGGCTATGAGGCCTGGGGGAATCCAGATTACTGACCTAAAAATGCAAGTGATTAGGCTCCACTCATTTCTTGAATTCCTCTAACCCGAAGCAAAAACTATGGGTTCACGTAAATATTGACCTTTTTAATCTTTTGAGTTAAGGCCGATTTGAGCAGCCCGAATGCTGTTCCGAAAAACCAGCTTTCTCTCACTCCTGCTAACAACCACCACCCCATGGCTGACCTTAGGTTCTGCAGAGTCGGAGTCTGAAGCTTTCAAACATCCGAGAGAAAGAAGAGTGTGGAGATAACATAACTGCCACAGCTCTTTTCATAAAAGAATGGTGCGAACCAGAAGAAGCTACCACAGTGACAAAGAAACTAAGCACAGCCAGGAGCTATGCTCTCCGCATGCTGTACCATTGCAGGAAATGACATAACCAGAAAGTGCCAGGGGGGTGCAGTTAATAGACACAGGTGAGATTCTCTGAGTCCTCCCTGTGTTCCTGAAAGTTACAGCGTTTTGTGATTGTTGACTCAATGCCTTCTCCCAAGTTCCCCTCTGAGAAGTACTGGGAAACTGTACAAGTTACTTCAGGGCCTTATTTATATAGAACTGTGTTCAAAGTCAGAAAATAATATAAATACACAGTGGGGTGAACCAGAAAAGATGGGAAAGGAAAAGGATTGCAGGGGAAACAAAACCCACAAATCAGCATCCGACTGAAAATTTACATTGTTAGCACAAACACAAAATGAACCTTGGAGAACTAAATCATTGTAAAACATAAGGCAAAAAACCATTAAAGCCACAAGTGCAGGTGTCAGAATGCACTATGCACACAGGGGAGGCAAAGCCACAAGTGCAGTGTCAGGACACACCATGCACACAGAGGAGCTGGAGACACAAGTGCAACGTCGGGATGCACTGTGCACACAGGAAAACTAAACCATTATCTGGATTTGTGGGAGCAAAATCAGTGAAGTAGTAGCAAAGTTAGAATGAACAAACCTTGCCTAATGCAAAACAAAAAGACCATGGTAATGGTTAGAACAAGAGATTCCATTGTACTTCACACACACACACACACACACACACACACACACACACACACAGGAAATCTGCAAAGATCCTTTTTTTCCAGAATCAGAAAGCTTCATTGTGCAGGTTATAGGTTAGTATAAATGATCTCAGAGATGACAAACTATTTTTAAATACTTTTAAAAGAAATTTAAGCTTGGGGATCTAGCTGAGTGATGGGGTGCTAGTCTATTATGTACAAGGTCCTATGCTTAATCCCCTCAATGAGAGAGTTGGGTGGGGTGGGAAGGCAGGCAAAGAAATTAAATTGAGGCCCATCTCCTGTCCTATGGCAAAACAGATTCCAGTAGGTTAAAGAACTAATTTTTAAAATAAGCCTCAAATAAATTACAGCAGCATTTGGATTTTTAAAATAAAAGCAGTTTATTTTACTTACAGCAAATAAAGGAAAATAGAGAAAAATGAGACTCAAAAGGAAACATAAATGGATTTGACTGATACAGTTAAAATTTTATGTCCCATACAACCTAATGCAAAATTAAAAGCCTTAGGGCCAGAAAGATGACCCAGTAGACAAAGGTGCTTGCTGTCAAGGTTAAAGACCTGAACAATTTCCAGAATCCAAATGTCAAATGGTGAGCCCCAGCTCCTACAAGTTGTCTTCCAACTTCCACATCCACACAGAGGTACATGTAAGCACACACAATGAATCAACAATTCTTTAAAAATTATAAGCACAAAAATGTATTTATGTTGTCAAAACATGAAAGGGCAAAAACTAAGGTTACGATTAAAATGAGAGGGTGTGAGATGGACTGTTTTGTATTCTAATAGAGAAGCAATAATCCCTCTGATAATAAGCATAGTAGATAGGAAGCTTACCACACAAGAAATGCATAACCATTTCTGCAATGTTCACACTCTCCAATAGCCAACAAGATACAAATTAAAATGTGGTAGTAATTGTGGTTAGCAAATTGGCAAAGCAGGAAGAAAAGCAATTACTTTCTTAAGTGGTGAGGAGCCAGTTTGTTCTGGACAGCCCAGCCCCATAGTGGGACTAACAGTGAACACTAACAATGCCTGCGTTTTTCCCATCATTTCGACTCCAAGGGATCTATTTATTTTAGCAACAATCAGCAAGTGCCCCAAGAGGTATGTTGGAGGGGCATGCACCAAGTTCAGATTGTTCCATCCACGCTGCTCTTTGATGGACACAATAATTAAAAACAACAACAAAAACTGCTATGCACATCAATCCGCAGGTGTTCTGAACCTCTGACTCAATCAGACATGTTTAAAAATGTCAACTTCGTGTTTTCGACATCTTTCTGAGGAAGGCACGATGATGATGATGATGATGATGATGATGATGATGATGATGATGATGATGATGATGATGATGATGATGATGATGATGATTTGTCTTTAAAGACTGAGAGATGGAAAAGAGTACAGCAAGTGAAGTCTGAACTGAAGGTCAGAGAAATTTCTCTCCCAGGTCTGAAATCATACCTTTAAGGCAGCCAATGCATGATAAGGGGATGAGGAGGTGTCATGTGTACCCCTTTCCTCCTGAGTGCTGAAGAAGCAGGCATTTATAAGGGGCACCCCTTTTCATGAGACAAGCATGTCTGACAAGGAGGGGTAGCTGGTCTTACTTTTCCTTTTTCAGGTCTGAGATAACACCAGATCAAACACAGGCATCCTAGACATTAGAGATGGGGCAAGGAATGGCCAGTTCTCATGGAGACATAGGGAGAAGCTGAAGAAACATCTCTGGCACATGGGTACCTAGGTGGGTATGGAGAAGGGCACAGAAGGGAGCCAGTACCAACTGTCTAATCATCCTTAGGCCAGGCGTGCCAAGGCTGGGAACAGGAATCCTGGATGCCAGCACTGTGTCCTGAATCCCAAGCAAGCCATTCAAGTACCAGGGTACCTGCAGACTTCTGAGCAGTCTCTAACCATGGCCAGTGCCCTGAGCTCACAAACCAGCAGACCTTGCCACTTACTCTAGCCAGGCTATTGTAAGTGCTGCAGCACAGTCCGGGAAGGGAAGCTTAACCTGGTCCCAGCCTCTGTCCTCTGCTGCTCTGAATCCACTTTGCAGCACGTTTATCAGATGCTTCATTATTTAAAAGAGGAAGAATTGACTCAGAGAGCCCTGGTTGCTTTGCACACGTCAGGTGTCTTCTCTTTTGATAAGTGCAGAAGGGTATGAAGGAAGTCAGGGCCCTCCTGTACAGGTCTAACTCATTTCCCACGGGCTGGGGCTGATTCCTTCACAGTTCCTTCAAAATCAGGTTGCCACGTCCCTGCCTTTCCACGCCTTCTTAGCCCCTGCATAACACTGGCCTCTGCCCAGGAGCCAGGGGGACTATATCTCAGGGACTTTTCAGGGCCAGCCCCACGTGCTGGGGGAGCCCTTTTCCTTCGCACCATTATTCTGCCTGCTGAGGCAAGAAGGAGAACCTGCCAGATCCCCTGCTCCCTCTTCGAAGGTCTCACTCCACGGGACTCCCTTACCTGATAATATCCCTCCACCCCTGCTTCCATGAACAGACTAATTTGGAGATATTTGGAGCTCTTCTCAGCAGCAGAATTTCCACAGGCAGAAATTTGTTTCTAATAAAAGTAAAGGCCCTGAAGTTGCAAACAGTGTATTTTTTATTTTGTTTTAATAAGAGTGAATTCAGGGTTACATCTATGATTAATAAAAAATTCCTTCCTCCTATGCCGTCTGCCATATTTTTTTCTGTAGATGAAAGAAGATGGAGCTCTCAGCCCCCAGGAATACAATGCATGCTCCTGGGTTACTTGTAGCTCTGTCAGCCTGGCTGTTTGCATGGATCAGACTGCTCTTTGGGGCAGGAGGTCTCTTTGACTAGCCTACAGTCTCTAGCTGTGGACCTGGTGGCCAGCATGGTACTCAGTCATCTTGGGTTGGTAGACGGCAGTGCTCAGGAAGACAGGGTCACTGGGAGCCCAGACTTATGGTCGTGGGTATCTAAGGAAGGTGGCTATGCAGAGGTCAGGTCCATGTAGCAATGCTGCTCATTCTCCCATCAGCCTTTCTGCTTCTTGTCTTTCCTATCACTAGCTGATCTCCATCCTCAGAGTTACAACATCCTCAACAGGCTCTTCCTACACCCGCACACAACCTGGTGATTCCTTCACTTCTTGTTTCCAGTTAACACAACCACTGAACATTCATTACAAAGACAGAGCTTCAGATACAAAGGATAGGTTTGGTCTTTAAAAAAGTACATGCGTTCCCATGTATGGATGTGCACATGGAATATGTGTGCATATGTGTGTGTGTGCATTCATGCATTCGTACATGTGTCTCTGTGTGTATGTGTATGCGTGTATCTGTGTGTGTCTGTGCCTGGGTAAGTATGTATATGCAGGCTGGAGTTCAGTGCTTGCAACTGCCCTCATTCACTATCCACTTTACTTATTGAGTCAGGTTCTCTCAACCCAGAGCTCACTGATATAGTTAAGCTGGCTTGCTTGTTCCAGGGATGCCCTGTCTCTGCCTTCCAAGAATTACACATAGGATGAGGATGCCATGCCTACCTGGTATTTAGACTGGTTTGGGGGATCCAAATTTTGGTCTTGATGCTTTCCTGAATGGTGCTTTAGCCATTGAGCTATCTCCTCAGCTGTTTGTCCATCTTGTCTACACTGTCCATGCCCCAGAGAAAGACATCTTGCCTATTGCTCCTGTTGAATATGTCCTCCATCTAGCAAGAAGGGTTTAATGTGAGATCAAGAAGTGTTTTAATTGAGTTGGAAGGTAGATTATACATATAGGGTATAAAATTAAAATATAAATAAATCACGGGACTTGAGTATGAGATCCTAGCAAATCTCTTCAGACACTGTATGGTATTGGACAAGTTAACCTCTCTGACTTTTCAGTTCCTCAATTTTAAGATCCAAATAATACATTGTACTTCCTTATGAGTAAAAGGGCCACAATTAATACAAAATGCCTATGATATTTCCACATGTTCCGTATCTAAATTTCTGCCGACTTCTCCTCTCTCCTAATGCTTAGATTCCCTTCAGATTTTGAGCTTTCTAAGAGTCAT
This sequence comes from Bramus lutescens, assembly GCA_001685075.1. Taxonomy (NCBI): domain Eukaryota; kingdom Metazoa; phylum Chordata; class Mammalia; order Rodentia; family Cricetidae; genus Bramus; species Bramus lutescens. Next base: position 305,914 of record LOEQ01003003.1, on the reverse strand, counting down.
TAACAGGTCAATAATGTTGTGAAGACCATCCATTTACTGTCATTTGTGAGTGACAGTCCATTCCCAGTGTCCTCAGATAGCCAAAAATGAGGGGTCATTGGTTCAATCACAGCACTGCTGCAATCTGATTGGCCACAGGTTGGTGATTGGAGATGTAGGAACCATCAAGGACCTCACTAGGATGGTGTTGCCCCCAAGATGGGTGCCTATTCACAGCACTTTTAGCTCCCCAGGAAGGGACATCAGGGATGACAAACTAAGCATCACACTGTTGCCTGTATTCCAGATCTCGCTGTCACTCCCAAGTTCTATCATTGACAGGAAAGTATTTCTTTTATAGCCATCAGCCCACATTAGCACAGAACTGCACACACACGTGCAAATAATCCTAACAGGTAATCCATAAAGAAGTTATTATGTAAGGAAGCATGAAATATTTTGCCAGGGTTCTTTAGCAACTTCTGCCCTCAGGTCTGTGAGGTACATGTCATAATTAACCCCACCCCTCTTGCCTAAAGATGATGGGACAAGGCACAGAAAGAGAGCAAGAACTTTGTGCAAAAATGGAAGAAAATGGACAGGTGATAATTTGAGGCCATCGCCTTATCCTGGAGAGTCTAGATAACACCAGTTACCACCTGGGAGCACCTGCCATAAATTACATGCGATTGAGCACATCATTATTTATACATTCCAGAAAGAGAATTTAGAGAATCTTAAAAGATCATAGATAGAAAATGGTAGAGCAGTAAGTGAAGTTGAACATTTCTGATATTATACCCTATAACCAAAAGGATTATTTTCCTTGGTAAAAAGAAGTTGAAGGGCAGGGAATGACCAAGAGATTAATTATAAAATGACAGTGCATAACTGGATGATCTTAGATGTTGCTTCCTTGTCTAGGATCTCTTTGTCTTTGCCCCCCCATACCATCTACTGATAAAATGCAGTTCAGATGTCTGATTTATCATCTTCCCATTCTCCAAGCCTTACATTAAGTCAAACCTTTGCAGTCTGGCCTTCTTCTTCCTCTTTCCCCTCCATATTTGTGCATAACACCATTCATTACTAGCCTGGAATCTCTCCAAGACAAGCACTGCCAAGAGAAGCCATTGTCTTGTCAGAAAAGTCCATTAAGGCTGTCAGGCTCCCTAACAAATCAATTAGGCACCAGGAGGCCTTTCAAAATGATATCATTTGCCATTCAGGCAGAAACAAATAACTATCCCAGGTGAGCACAGCGGCATGGGCCAGAAGCCAAATTGCACAGTGGTCTCAGGAAAGGAGCTAACGACTCCCACCAACAAATGGCACAATGTGCCTATTTCCCCTACCTTAAGAACTCAAACAACAGAACTCACACCTTCTGACCTTTATTCCTGTCGGCAAGTACCCTATTCTTTGTTCTCCTTAGCAGTTTTGTTCCTTAGAAAACAACAGGTCCCAGTGCATCATCCCCAGCATCTCCCATTTTCTATTAAACTAGTTCCAATCAGACTTTTGTTCACTGTTCCCCTGAAACTACTTTTAAAAACCACCCGTGAAATCCAGGTTGCTAAATCCAAAGGTCCTTTAGGTAATCATTATTTATTTATCAGCACCATTTGACCAATCCTTATCTTTCTCAGGGTCTCCTAACTGCTGTAACAATAAAATCTTCTCCTGAATTAAGAGGAATTCCCCACGTGAATTAAGATGACACCACAGTGCTCCTGTGGGTCCCTCAGGTTCATCTTCTTCCTGAGTGAGCATTCTGAGGCCACGGACTATGCTACCTACATCTCAAGCAATAAGCACAGGCCTTTGTGTTCTTGGTCCTTGCTTCTCATCAAGCAGTTGGTAGTGCTCTCTGCAATAACTAGGAACCAGTAATTAAAAGTGGGAGAAGAGAAGGCTGGCTGAGCAAGCAGTTTCAAAGTGTTATCAAAGTCTTGTCAAGGTACATATTAGTGATGTGTAATCTCTGATAGGAAAGGAGACAATAGAAGGCTTAGCAGTAGACAGGATAAGAACTAAAGAGAGTCACACATTGAAAGGAAGAGGTAAGTTGGGGGAGGGCAGTCAACTTAAGACCAGAGAGTTCATGCCTGCGACCCTGACACTCAGGGGCTAAGACAGGGTCACTAGGCCTTTTAGGCCAGCCTGGGCAGCATGGTAAGTTCCTGACCAATCTGAGCTATAGAAGAAGATCCTCTAAACAACAACAAGTCTAGGAAGTTAATACTAGTTAGCAAAATCAACTGAGTGATTGAGAAATGCACTTGGAAAATTCAAATAGACAATGCCTTAGTAAGACAGGGAACTCCTGATGTCTTAGAACCAGGAAAAAAAATGTGTACCCTATGGAATTAGGCTAACAAATACTTTCAGATGCTTTCCTATGCATGATATACTCCCTTTTACCACAAGTTTGTTGGCAATATTTACAGCATGTTATTAGCATTGCTACTACATTGATTGGGACATGAACTTAGGAATGGTGTGTGCCTAGGTGACTACTGACAGGCATACCACTCTCTTTCAACCCAGGCTCTTTCTCTTCCTCTCTTAAGACTCTCTGATTTTGAGGCCATGATTCCGAAGCTAAGGATGGGGGCCTTTGAGTGGTTCAGCAGCTTCCCAAACACTCTGAAACATATGTAAAAGTTTCCACGAATCTTTTTCAGGGCACTAAGTTCTGTTCTTCTCATTAGATTTCAAAGAGACTGCGATTTTGAAAACATCTACAAACCACTGCCCCATGCCATAAGCTGAGGCTGTTTAGGAAGATGAAAGGAATCTTAGCTTTCATGGAGTCACCTCTGAACCCAACCGCTCTATGGCCTAGACTGTGGCCTCCTAGGAGACACCTGGAACTGAGCCACCGTCTCCTCCCATCCTAGCATAAATAATACCTGCCAGCTGGAAGCTGAACTCTATTTCTGCACACTGTTTGGGTTCAGTACTGCTAAATTTAAAAGACCTTTGAATTTCTAACACCCCCTGTCTGGCTTGGATTAAATGTCATTAAAGTCTAATTAAGTGATTGCTAGAAGCAAAATATACAGAGTCTACCATACCTCAGGTGTGCTTATGTGGTTTGTTCATCCCAGTTGTTCCTATAATCTGGGGACCGTGAGATTCACATGCCAACTAGCTCTCCAGTCTGCAGTTGCTGATCCCTAAGAGACAGATGCTCAAGCATATGGGGATCTGGGATAGAACAAAACAGGAAGAAAAGATTTCCAGTGTGCCCTAGTCACCCTATATAATATCTGCCTGGGCAGGGGTCTGGGTGGTACCAAGTTTGACAAGCACTCTAGCTGATTCTCATCAGCAGGTGAAACTCTTGGGGAATCCTAGCTTTGCACCAGAAATACCTAGGTTTCAAGCCAATTCTTTGGATTGAGACCTACTTTGTTGAATTGTCTAGGGAGAAAGTTAAAGACTATGCTTCTTAGAAAACTCATCTGGTGATTTTTATATTCAGACAAAGAAAAGTATTAGTTGTAATATAAAAGAGTGTTCTGATAGAGGAAACTTGGGTCTCAACCAATACTGTGTCTACCTTCTGACTTAGAGCTACCCTAGATTCCCTCACCCACACAATCAGTGCCCAATCTGCCCAAGAGACCAGACCGTGTCTAGGGCTAGATTCTGTCCACCTGGGAAGTGAGGAGGCGGGGACACAGAATGATCCATAGCAACCCCATCCTTAAGTCTGAGATGATGGTATTCTATGTCTTGACTCTGTTGCCCTGCAGGGACTTAATAGAAAAGGAGGGAGATGAAACCTGGATTAAAACATGAGAGAGTAGTTGCTGAACCCAAGGGCTCTGATAACTTGAAGTATCCAACCTAAGAACAAGAATCAGATTCCTGTCCCACTAGGCCTCCACTCCTCAATCATGAAATCAGTATCCCAAAGACATGTGTCTCTGAGTCTTCATCTCTGAAGTATATATATAAAATCTATTTCAGTATAATAAAATGAACAAATATATATCTCAGAGGTTAAATTCAGCTTGTAGGCTAAAAGAGTGCTATTTTAAAACTTTATAATAGGTTTCTACCTCGTAGCTATAATATTCAAAGTTACCCCTCAATCTAAGGAGCAAAAAAAAGTATTTAACAATGGCTCCTTTAAGAAAAAATTTGATGATCCCTGGATTGGGGAATTAAATAAACTAGGAGATGTCTCTGGCACATATTACCTGCCATTATCATCATAAAGTATATAGGATGGAGGGAATATCCCCTGTCTGAAAGTGAGCAACAAAGCTGGGACCCTATCTGCACACTGGAAACTGAATTTATCAAATAACTAAGGATCCTGAAGGAGAACTGAAGTTCCATGTGAGATGGCAGACAGGCTGACCCCTGAATTTCAGCCTGCTGAGATCCTAAAGAGAGGATGCAGTCTCTTGATATGTTGAATCTAAAAGACAGCAAATGAGAGTTCTGTAAAATCACTAGATCTGTGGTGCTTTGTTACACAGCAAGAGAAGAGGCACACAGACATTCTGGTATCTAAAAGCTAACCATTCTCACCAGGAAGAGTACTGAGTCCTGCTGTCTCACTTCTGGCATCTTTCTCCCCCAAGCTTTTAAATTCCTTGTCATCTGTGAAGTGCCAGTTGGGCACCCTTCACCCTCAGGGAGTCAGAATCCTTGAAACACAGGGATCTTGGCAGTACTGAGGAATTAGTCTCGTGCCAGATATCCCTTAAGCCAGGTGTAGAGGATACTAAGGTGAACAGGTTAAGTTGAGGCTCCTGAATTCAACCTCCCGTGGGGAAGGCGAAGCAGGAGGTGCCAATGTACCTATGCAAATATACATGGAATTATGGGAGTTGGTTATGAGACATTTGCTGTGTTCCACCATGTTCATGAGGACCTTTGTGTGTCTGATACTCTGCATATCCCTGAACATGCAGTGAAGATGAAGCATGCTAAAAGCCAAGGCTCAGTTGCCCTGGCCTACTGCATATATCTCAAGGACAAAACAAGTGACATTTTCCCCTACCCAAGCTCTGAAGTGACAGTGACTCATCATCAAGAGATGGTCATGTCTTTTGATCCATACATAGCTACATTCTACTGTCTGACTCACAAAGCCTTGAGGGTTTGGCCTACTCATTTATGCATTCTAAAATGTACTCCTTTCTCTACTCAAGCAGATTCCTACGTTTTCCCATTCATTGACCTTCACAACAAATTTTCATTACAACCAATGTCTGTTTGGCATAATTTTAAAATCTTGCATGAGCTTATAAAAGCAACAAATGAAGCAATTGAAAGTTTTAACTATTGTTAAAATGTGGGTTAATCTTGTGTACCCAAGGGTACAGTATCCTGGTGAATGTTGACCAAGAAGTTTTTGTAACAAGGCTGATGCTAAGAACCCTAAGCCAGGTTCAAGTTCATGTGGTTTGTTACATGCTTTCTAGTCTACATGCTCATCATACAACTGTCATTAGTCATAGCTCTACTCTTAATGATTCATCTTCTTCAACAGTCTCAATTGGAACAACTCCTTGAGATGGGCTTGACTGGGTCACGATGGGTAGTTATCTAATTTAATAATTAAAACTATGTTATATGAGGACCGTTTTCTATTTATAGATGCAAAAAGTATATTTATATCTATCTCTCTACATAAATACTCATTTATATATTTATACATATACATACTATCTGTATGTATAGTGCCTTTTGTGGTAGTTTGAATGATAATGACCCCTATAGGCTCATATATTTAATTCTTTGGTCCTAAGTTCCCAAGAACTCTTTGGGAATAATTTGAAGGTATGGTCTTGTTAGAGGAAGTACTTGGAGGTTTCAAAAAGACTTGAGTCATTACTAGTGTACCTCTCTTTGACTCCTGCTGGTGCGTATCATGATGCTATTTCAAGCCATTCTTTCCACTCTGTCTTTGCTCCACCATCATAGACCACTTTCTGAACTGCAAGCCTAGTTAAATACGTTTTTTAAATAAGTTACTTTGGTCACAGTGTTTTGTTACAGCCATAGAAACCCTTACTGACCCACTATCAAAAATCCTTTATTATTTTTGTTTGAAGCATAAGTAGCAACTACAAGTACTTAAGGCCACTTCAAAATCTATTTATGAAATTCTAAAATTTCCCAGGAGCAAAAGATATTACAGGCAAAAATGCCTTTAGATCATCCAGGCCAGACCATTTTATATGATAGGAAACCGAGCCTCCAGGAAACAAATGGGTTGTCCAAGGTCATATTCTGAACAGGATAGAGAGCAGAGGCAGAAACTGAGACACCCCTCCCCGTCTTTTAACCTAGGCTCTACTATTTCAACACTGCTGACATTTTGGGCCAGATGGTTCTTTGTGATGGAAGCTCTTCTTCATAGTACAAGGCACTGGGCAGCCTCCTTGGTCTTCACTTACCAGGCACCATAGCAAACTCCCATTATAACAACTAAGAAATGTCTCTGGACATTGTCAGGTCACTTCTCAGGAGAAAAATCACTCTCCCGTTTGAGAAAAAGTTATCTAAACAATGAATAATGCTAATCTTTGGGAAATCTAGCTCTAAATGTATCTATCATGTGAGTGTAGCAAGTCATGTCATGTAACCATAGCAAGTCATGTAACCTTTGTAAGCTTGGGTTTCCTTATCTTTAAAGTAAGCAAGCTGCTACCCTTCTACATTCATATTGCTGGGGAATATAAATGAAATTATGTCTGTCAGTCCCTTGGGACAGTGCCAGACACACAGAAGTTTGGCAGTAGCTATTACTGTTATTGCTTTTATGAGATATAATAGCCAGATACCAGGGTTCAGTTTGTCTTATCTGGTAAGCTCTGTCTCCACTCTGCAGTCTGCTGTAAATACCACTGAACAATCATTCCGTAGTGGGGACAGCTACCTTGGCAGCGGTGAGCTGAGGCTTTGGCCTTGTCACATTTAAGAGAACGAGGAATGTGTGCAAGCCGGGCAGGGTAGTGTTTGCCCGTGCAGGAAAACAAACCGCGTGCAGATTGTTTGCTTTTGTCACATTTTTAAGCTTTTTTATCTCCAGCTGCAGGACTCTGCAAAGGGAAATTCAATTAGTATTTATCATTCTTTTCCTTGCTGAGTGAGTCAACTCTTTTTAGCTCAGAAAGACATAAAAATGTGGAATAACCCGATATCTCTGAAGATTTCAAGGTTTTGAGGTAGAAAGGGCCTCAGGGTGAGAGGAAGATGGCAGTAATGGTTTGAAATAACAAAATGGCCGGGCAGCTCTTGTAATCACACCTTGTTACGTGAATATTAGCAGGAACTTCACTTCTTGGGTTGCAGTGGATGACTTTACTATTGCTGTGGTAAATACCATGAGCAAAAGCAACTTGGTGAAGAGAGGATTTATTTGGCTACACATCCTCATCAAAGCCCATCATTAAGGGAAGCCAGGTAGGAACTCAAGGTAGGAACCTGGAATTAGGAGCTGAAGAAGAGACCATGGAAGAAGGCTGCTTACTGGCTTCTTCCAGATAATGCACTCAGCATGATTTCTTCTATCACCCAGGACCACTTGCCAGGGATGGCACCGTCTGGACTGGACTGGAACCTCCCACATCAATCTTTAAACAAGAAAATGCTCTACAGGCTTGCACACAGGCCAGTCAATGAGGGCTGACGTTCTCTGTTCTGGGATGCCTCCACCTTGTGTCAAGCCAACAAAAGAACTAACTAGCACAGGGGTTTCTGACTGGCCTCAAGGCGCAGGGCAGACCAACACAGGGAGGCAGCATGGATGTGGCTGCCAGGCCCACCTCACTCCTTTCAGTTACAGTCCCACTTTCTGTATTTACGCTGGCTAAAATTTCAGGGAACTCAAAGTCACATTTGTATTTCACAGTCAGGACTGATTATCTCAAACCCACTCTTACGACCAACGGGGTCAAAGAAGTATGGACCAGAGGCATCCTGTGTCCATCCCTGCCTCCTTTCCCCTTTATATCCAGTCCCTTCTAGAGCAACCTTGGTCTTTTCAGGCAAGATTATGCTGAGACAAATGTCCTAGTCTTTATCCCATCTCCTGGCTCTTCCGGCAAAAGCATCCTTATTTAACCCTACATACAGTCTCGGTCCTTTTGGGTTTTTGGCCTCCTCCACCCCCATCCCTCATTTTCATTCTCCTACTATTAGGTTGGGGAAGGTCCCATAATCTCTGATAATGAATGACAGCGAAGATGGGACTTGATCCAAGAACCTGGTGTAATTAAGATGTATTTGTCAGCCCAATAGATGACACTGGAGCCAGTGCAACTGCCCCGTGCTATTCTTTGACAACACAGTCAATGACTGTGGTTCCCAAAGGAACCCACATCAAACTAACTATGAAAAGAAAGATAGCCCACCTAGGGATCTACCCATAGAGTCCAATCTGATTCCGAAGTAGCTCCATCATGACATCTACCACAAGAGAGTGTCTTGCTTGCTTGTTAAGGTAAGCTCTTGCTCATTTATCAACTCTGTCATTAACCTGAAGTGTACATTCAATAATTTCAAATGAATGAGTGAATGTGGGATAGAGGGAGCATTGCTATTTGGCGTGTGCAAACCTCTAAAATGTACCCAGCTCACAGTGTCTTAGTAGCTTAAATCATAGATCACAGACTAGTGGCCTGAGGATAAATTCACCCTGTAGTGTGGTATTACCTGCAGACTGTCTACACAGTATATTATAGATGAGAATGAAATAATTTTTTTTTCAAAACATTTAGAAGTATTTCTGAATTTGTGACTTTGGAAAATGAGGACAGCAGCTGTCTTGATCTTACCATTCTGCATGGGAAACATCATAAACATCATTTCTAAGTACTGCAAAGTGGGGATCAATAAAATGGCACAAGGTCACTAAATTTGGAAAGTAGAAGCCATGTCATTTAGGGAATATTTTTGGAGCCTAAGAAATTATGTAATGCTGAGATCCCTGGGTTTCCTTCTCCTCTCATATATTCCAAACCTGGAAATGAAAAAGTCAGCACTGGAGAAACAGTGATAGGTTTAGGAACAGATAAGAAAAGAAAAGCTGCTCTTTCCAGCCTAGGGACTAGAAAATGCACAGTGCAGCATTTTGGAAACTTCACCCAACAGCTATTCTCTTCAGATAAACAGGGGCTAAGGAGATGCGGCATTAGCCCTACCTTCACCACCCAAGCCTGGGCAGAGAGCCAAGACTTTCTTCAACCTGACTGGGTAATGTCAGAGTGGGACGAGCGAGGAGGTGGGGTATTATCCTCCATGATGGTTGGTAATGAAGGTCCTCCAATGGGCAGTGAAAATGACTCTCACCAGGCAAGAATGACTAGCTCTAATTTCTCTAGATCACTGGGTTGATGTCGGAAAACAGTCAGTGAGATATCAAGGCTTTTAACACTGCCCAGTGACAATGATGCTGACTCTACTGCAGAAGGACTGAGAACACATTTAAAACAAACAAACAAACAAACAAAAAACCTCTGCCACACACACTAGTATCAATGAAGGCTAAGTAGAGAACTGAGAAGTCTCAGGCGTCAGTAGGGTAGGGGCAAACCACCCCTTCCATTAAGTAATATTTTAATAAAAGCCAATTAAAACAGAAGGTTTAAGTAAGAACCACAGTCTCACACCACAATCTAAGAATACTGATATAAACCACTCTTTTTCCAAGAAGTAGAAATACCGCACACTAAATGAAGAAATCACCAATAGATGCCACACTAAGGTTACACAAAGCCTGTAATTATTTAACCTCTATAGACTGAATATTTATAAACCCCTCTCCAAATTCATATGTTGAAACCTAATCCCAAAATGCAGTATTATTTGAGGGTGAATCTTTGACAGAAAAATTAGATCGATAGAACAAAGTTCCATGATAGTATAGAAAAGAATTCTAAGAGAGACCCATAAGAACTTCCTTACCCATCCTGACATATAAAGATATAAATTGAGGAGTCTCTGGACAATTGGAGGACCTAACTGAACCACATACTATAAGGAGAGGTGTGGGCAGCCTCAGCCCTTAGTACGCAAGGGAGAACGAATGGTTAACTAAAGAGAAGATCTGGTAGACACCAGACACTTGCCAAGGACAGTCTCAGCATCAGCATAAGTCACAGGAAATATGAGTCCATTAGCTCAACTGACCTTCCCCACTCCATCCACCCAGAGAACTCCAGTTTGAAAGGGCCCTGGAAGAAGCACCAACACTTCGTTTTATCCTCTGTGTTTCCCTTTTTATCCTGTTTCCTATATTCCTAACCAGATTTTGATTTTATCTTACTTGTCTTAAAAAGGTTTTATGTTTTGACTTATATCCTATTTTTACATGTATCTAGCTTTGTTTACAACTATTTAATTATTGTACAGTAGGTTTATTTTTGAGCCTTCTATTCTACCCTTTCTTTTAAATATACTTTTAGGAGCATTTTTACTTTAACTTATATTTACTTCATAGCCTCATTCCTATTTTAAATCTAATTTTGTTTGTGAATCTTTATTCCTAGGAAATATTTTCTCTCTCATTCTAAAAATCTCCTGCTCTTTCTTCCTCTTCTACTTCACACTTATTCATCATTCATCATCCTTTCATCTAATAGTTGAGTTCATTTGTGTCCAATTCTCCCCAGTCTTCATCCATTTTACTTTATCTCATTCTTTATTTCTATACATACCATAGACAGTTTTGTCTTCATATCACATTTTACAATATTTTTCCATTTTCTGTTCTGTAGTCATTGGCAGTACATTAGTGGAGTTTAATCAATTTTAAGTTTATTTATATTTCTTTATCTTTTTCAGTTTGGTATTATTGCTATCACAACAGTTTTTTCCCCCTTCTGCAGGTGGTACCCCAGATTGGTTCCTGAGAGTGGACTATTCACTAAGAAGTTCCTGAAATAAAACTGGAAGAAATGTCCCATATATAAAAAGGTAATAATACTACCAAACTCATTCTATGAAGTCATAATTATTACGACATGAAAGCCTTGTAAGGACACAGAAACAACAACAAACTGTAGACAATTTCCTTCAAGAACATAAATGCAAAATGTCTTAATAAAACATGTATAAACCAAATCCAAGAGCATATGATCAAAACACATTGCATAGTTGTATGAAATTCTCAAAGAAACACACACTTGTGTGTGTGTGTGTGTGTGAGAGAGAGAGAGAGAGAAAGAGAGAGAGAGAGAGGAGAGACACACACAGAGAGAGAGTCTTATTTTCTTTTCTTAGATGAAGAGTTAAATAAACTGTGGTATATCTGTGCCATGGAATACTACTAAGTGATGAAAAGGCTGGACCAGTAGCCAAAATTAACTTCCAGAGAAAGATGTAGAGTTAAAACCTAATTGTGCTGGTTTGAGAGAATATGGCCCCCTAAAGGCGTGGCACTAGTAGGAGGTGTGGCTTTGTTGGAATAGATGTGGTCTTGTTGGAAGAAGTGTGTCACTGTGGGGACAGGGTTTGAAGTCTCATAGATGCCCAAGCCATGCCCAGGGAGACAGACCACTTCCTGTTGCCCACTAGTCATGGTAAAAGACTCTCAGCTACTCCCCCAGCACCATGACTGCCTGTGCACCACCATGTTGTAGCATGAGGATAATGGACTGAACTTCCGAAAATATGATCCACCCCAATTAGATGTTTTTCCTTAAAAGAGTTGCCATGGTCACTGTGTCTCTTCACAGCAATAGAACTTGTAACTAAGAGACTAATTCTAAAGGGCTATTTATTGTATGATTTTATTTATATAACATTAGAAATGGTTAAGTCACAAAATAAGAACGGGAGTGAGAAGTTGTGGGTAGGAAGGGAGGAGGGGTAGCTGTTTAAGGGTAATACAGAAATGTCTTATATCTGGGTTGTAACCTATGTCGACATCTCGGTTATGAGTTTATACTATAGCTTCAGAAGATGTAAGCAGTATGGAAGACTAGACAAAGAAATAAATTAATATTTATTTTATTTTATGAGGGTTTCAAATACCCTGAAACTGGAGTTACAGACAGTTGTGAGCTGCCATGTGGGTGCTGGGAATTGAACCCTGGTCTTCTGGAAGAATAGCCAGTGTTCTTAACTGTTGAGCCCATCTCTCCAACCCCAACACAGGACCTTTATATGCCTTCTTATAACTCACTGACAATTTATCATTATTTCAAAATACCTTATTTAAAAAAACACTTCTTAAAAAAAAACCCTTCTTTGTGAAGATTTAGTCCTTGCTGAGAGGCAGCAATCCTGTTGAGTTGTTTCCTCCTTGCAGGCCCCTCCAACTCAGGTTTCCCTTAGCTTTGCCTCTTCCTTTATTGGATACTTCAGTTATGGCAGAATTGTTCAAGAAAACTCAGTAGCCATAGAGCCATTGCCCCTAATTTAGCTCACAGTCCCTTGCAAGGTGAATGTCAGCAGCGTGGATGACCCTTCCCTGAATTGCACGTTCCTCTCTTCCCTGTCCCCACACGCTATTTAAACCTGGCTTGGAAGTCACTGGTCCTTTGCAATTTGAATCAACCAATATTTACAGAAAATTTCTAATCTAGACGATGCGCTAGGATTTACAGATAAACCAAGCCTGCTCTGGTCGGAAGAGCAGACAGTGAAAGAGATTGGAGGGAAAGTATAGCAGAACCTGAGATTGAGCCCAAGAACAAACACATCAGAGACAATAAGATAAGCCCGCAGGGTCAGTTTAAACTTGTGGTAAGTCAAGGTGTCTTTCAGCCATTTACCAAATGCTAATAGAGCACCTACTAGGACACTCCTGCTCAAGATCAGGGAGGAAGGCGGGATTTGACTAGACAATTAGAGCTTCATATGCAAGGGCTGAGGCAGAGGACAGCGCAGCAGGAGTTGGGGACCCTGAGGATCTCACTTGAAGAGAAATAGTTTATTTCACATGAAATCAGTGTAGAACAGGACCAAGTTCTGGGTAGGGTGGAAGTGGGAGTCTGGTAGAGGCCAGATGGAATGATACAGATCCCATGTATCAATGGCCAGTTTCCTACTATATACTTCCAGACAAGAGTCTCTTTGCTAATCAAATTTGAGTATTTCATTCACAGATATGAAAGAAGAAGATGAGATAGGCATGGTGGAAACCATGTTGTGGTAGGAACATTTGACTTTGTGAGCAAAGACCACTCTGCACAAGTTCAAGACCAAGATGTACAGGTACACATGAGCAGCTAAGAGGGGAGTAGCAACCTCACTAGCCCAGGACACTCAAAGCTTGAACATGTCCACACCACTCCTACCTCAGATCTGGGAGGAGCTTTATTCACCTTGGGATGGAAGGAAGTCTTTGTGTTTACATACAAAGAACAGGATGGCAAGATACTAGCATGGAGAAATTCTCTATGGGAACATGTTGGGGAGGAGATCTCTAGAAGAGAAGTTGTTTCCTGGCTCTCCAGGAAGATGTGTGATTAAGGGGGGTCAGTTTGGCTCAGTGCTCTCTCCACGGGCTAATTCAAGGTAATGAAGGCGAGCATCAAGTTGGGCCAATGAAGACAGCGTGTAGTTATAAACATTCACAGGCAGAAAATGGCTCCCAGTTGACGTAGGTGGTTCCTCTGTCTATGTGTTACTTTCATTGGTTAGTAAAGAAACTGCCTTGGCCTTTTGATAGGCCAGCCCTT
>LOEQ01003003.1:245204-283884 GCA_001685075.1 Bramus lutescens | reverse complement strand
GGGAACCCTGACTGCTCTTTGGACTGGAAAGGGAGGGGGAGGGGAAATGGGGGGTAGGGGAGGGAAATGGGAAGAAGGGAGGAGGTGGATAATTTTAATAATAATAATAATAATAATAATAATAAATCTATCAATTGCCATCTACCATATAAATAAAGTGAAAGAACAAAAAAAGGAGACTATCAGGCAAGGGAGGTGCTTGTGATGATTTGAACCTCCAAAACTACATGTTTCTTCTTGAAATGATAAGAACAAGGAAAAAAGAAGTCATAAGGGAAGAACCTAGCCTGAGGTTGACATTTAGCAAGGTTGGGTCCGATGCCTTGTAGATCCTTTAAAACCAGTAAGAGCAGCCTCCAGCAAAGGATAACAGAGCGAGTGAAGGGAAGGCGAGGCCTGCGACCAGAGAGCCTGGACTTGGGTAGTTTACCTTGAGGTGTTCACAAAACTTCCTAAAGTCCCCTGTTTCCTGGCTTGCAGAACAGAATCATAATAGTTGTCCTCCTGCTTCACAAGGTGGTGAGAAGTGAATTGCAATCCACTGACTGGCAGCCACCCATGTGTATATGTGTGCATTTATAATAAAAGGACACATGGTTTGCAATTCTCTGAAAGTGTAGCCTGCAATAGATTATTCCACAGGGATAAATTATGGGTAGAATGGAAGTACTTTTATTCCCAGATAGCTGGTATTTATTTATGGAGTTGTACACAATCTCCAAACTATATAATTTAGCTGGTCGTTCCCACACCATTCTGCCGCAGAGGAATCCAAACAACAGTCTGATTGGGTGACTGTATCTGGCATTAAAACAGACTCCAAAGTTCTGTTTCTCCCTTCTCTTATTATCATCACTCCAGATTATAATTGCACCATTGTAATCAACCAAAAAGGAAGCAAACACTTGTGGCTTATTGATGATAACAAGAACCACAATTACTCTGATGACTCTCATCATCACCACAACTATGACTAACACAACTCTGATTTATTGGGCACTTTCTGGCCGCCAGACAGGGCTCTAGGCATTTTTCATTAATATCTAATTATATCCATATATTAATCCCAGGAGTAGGCGCTGTGAATGCCTCCACTGTAAATGTTCCCTTGGAAGAGTTTAGTGACAACTCTGAGATTATAAAGTTAGCAAGTGCAGAACCTAAATGCAAAAACATGTGTCTGGCGAGGGACATAAGCCACAAAAATAGACAAATGCAGCTGATTTCCCTCTTTGGTGGAATCTGAAGAATGCTGATATCAGATGTAGAGAATATAATGGTGGTCCCCAGAGGCTGGAGTGGTTGAGGGGATGTTGGCTGGAAGATACACAATTGCAGTGTGCTAGAAATCGTACATTAAGAGATCTACTCTAGAGCAAGGTGGCTAATGATTCTGATAATATGTTATAGTCTTGGAGAAAGGCTGAGTGTCCTCTCACCAAAAGAGGACAACTTTGCACCTCTGTTCCTGTATAAAGTTCTCTGACTAAAGCACTCTAAAGGAGAGCGAGCTTATTTTGATTCACAGTTCCAGGCTAACTTTCCATCTTGCCCTGAAATCACAGTGGCAGGAGCCTGAGACAGCTGTCCATATGGCATCCATAGTCAGGAAACAGAGAGCAAAGAGCGCGTGTGGGCTCTTCAGCTCCCTCTCTTTATTCAGTTCAGGGTTTAGTCCACAAAATGGTGCCAGCCTTCTACCTCAAGCAAGCACTTCAGTGAAGAAAGTCCCTCACGGGCATGTGCAGAGGCCGTCTCCCAGATCATTCTAGTTTTTGCCAATTTGACCACATTAACCATCACACTATGTGAGGTAATATATGTGCCACTTACCTAGATTTAAAGCTTCTACACTATATTGATATGCTATTTGGGGGGCGGGGCAGGTGACCCAAAACTTTTATTTCACTGACAGGTTCACAAGCAGGTGGGTGACCCCTAGAGGGCCACCTCGGGGCCCACCTCTCCTTCTCCCTGGCCTTTCTTGGTCTATCCCTTCTGCCTTCCCTTCCCTCTGCTTCTTCCTCTGGAGCAGTCGTCGCTCACGTTCAAACTCCTTCATCTGCTTCACATAGTCCAGGTGCTGGCAGTAGTCAAGCTTGCACGCCAGGAAGTTGGGGAAGCTGTCCCGCTTGCACTTCAACAGCCCGATGAGGTAGTGGGCGCAGTAGTCACGCTGCTGCAGGGTCAGCTGGGCATCATTCATCTCCTGTTGCGTGGCCACCATCACGCGCTCCTTGCACTAGGGGAAGCCATAGCTGGGTATTTGCAGGGGATCAGGGTCCACCGAGGAGTCCCAATCATAGCGCTGGGCCAGGTGCGCCCCCATAGCTGCTCTGTCTCACCCTCCTCTGGCAGTCGGGGTCACCTCGCTCGCACCTGGCTTGATATGCTTTTAAACATAATATTTTATATGTTTTAAAGCATACAATGATGGCCATCAATCTAAAAATACTAGAAATAATGAATGCTATGACCTCTGCCTTTCCTGCTCACTATAAGATATCGTGGCAGAATGAACCCTTGATGGGGTCTACCATTAGGGTCTTATTGAGCCCTAGGTGAGAGCCAGGTAGGTCCCTTGGGCAGACCCACAGATAGGGAGGAAGGAGATAGGCAGACACTGAACTGAGTGAGAGAAATGGAGTTAACCACTAAAGAAGGAACAGTCCTTGCCACAGCCAGCACTGTAACCAACTAATCAAACCAGGTCAAATCATATTCCAGACAATTTTCTGGGCAGCCTTCAGAGACTTACCCAGCCAGCAAAACTAGCCAATTATGCCTGATCATCCTCTGTAGCCCTGTCCTTACAAGAGACAAGTGCAGACTGGCCCAATGTAGACAAATGAGTGGTAGTTCTATTATCTCTGAAAAGCCATCTAATTCCCTTCAAATTTAAAAGTCTCCACAGTTTCCTAACAGGCCTCAGTGGGGCACATGTAGAAATTAATAAGTTCATGGTGTGCCCGGCTTGCTTTCATTATCACTGTTTTCTGTCTTGCAATGGTCAGGATTTCCATTATTGCTTGAGGATTTTTCTGTGTCTACTTCTTTAAGAAGGTCAAGTCTACAGAGCTCAGACTCTCAGTTGAGAAGTGAGCCAAGCAAGTTTAATAGAACTGGCTGTGGTCTCATGGAGGTTTTGCTGCTCAAATGAGAGACAGAGTCAAAGTAAGATCATTGTCCCTGCCTCAACCGCAAGTTGCTTCGCCTCAATGCCAAGTAGGCATTTCCTCTATGAAATGAGCAGGCATAAAAGGCTTGAGATAGAAACTCCAATTCATTAAACAACCACCACATTTGGAACATGTGGCACAGACATTATTTAAATTTCATCCATACAAAAAGCCTGGAATGCCTGCGTCATTCACAGATGATGTTATTAAAGCTAATGCAATTAGCTATTCTGTCATACTGTCACCAAATCACCATTAGAGTGAACAAAAAGGGGGCCAGAGGAGAACTCAGATGCTGTGGATAGGAACACAAAGTCATACAGGGTTTTTTTTTTTTTGAAAAGCAATCTAATGTGTTTCAGGAATTTGGAAATGCTTGACCAATTGTACTCATGAAAATATATTCACCAGTAGACACAGAAAGGAAAATATGTTGTAACAAAATAGAAATGGAAATAGGTACAATAATTGTCAATAGGGAAAAAGTAAGCTATAGAAGATTCATTAGGATATTTATAGGGCTAATGTTATTTTTAAAGTAACACTAACACTCAATTCTAATATTAGATGCAAGATGCAATAATATTTAGCAAGGAATAGAAACATGACTGGAGGAAGTGCATTGAAATGCCAAGAGTCTCCAGAGGTCGGAAGATGCAGGCTGTATGCTTTTTGTGTGCATGTCACAGGACTTTCCATGTTTTCTACAATTAATGCTTTGCTTTTTATTTAGATGAGCATCGCTTATAATAGCATATAATTCTAAATTATTTACAAACAGAATTCTCATAGAAGAATGTTTTCTCTAAAAATTCCAAAAGGTAGGAGAAGATAAGAGAAATAAAGTGGTGAAAATGATCTAAAGGGAATGGTCTGTCACAGAGCACAGCTCAGCTCACCACTCAATGGGAAGGAAAGACGCAGGGAGAAAGTGGGGGAAAGTGACCCCTAATTCAGGAGTGCTTGAAAGGAGGACCAGAAGCTCCAGTTGACATGGAGGGTGATGAAGCTGGCAGATATAAATTTTTCAATTTTATGAGAGTGATAGGGATCTGAAATAAATCTACAGTATTTTCTTTTTAAGATAAATGTTTTAAAATAAATGCCCGTAGCTGGATGTATGGCTAGTGTCTGTGTCCTGTCTTACAGCTGGTCATAAATAATACTGAGAAAAATAGCTTTGACCATAATAAGAAGCACCTTTATTTTTTACTCTTAAGAGCTTGGCAGATGATATTTTGATGCATTAAGCTAGATTTTTTTTAAAAGGCAGCTGCAAAGATAACAGGTGGAGTAGAGAAATTGTCTCTGGTTGGAAATAGCTACTCGGGGTTTGCCTGAGAGGCAACTCTGAGTTTCCAAACAAGCCTGAACAACTGTAAGCACATCTGACGAAATACAAATTCAAGTTTAAGGCATAAGGCACTTGACCAGGCTTCAACTGAAGAAATGCTCAGATGAATCTGCAGATGAATTTTTTAATCATCTGTAAGCCCTAATAAATGAAGGCGTTAAGGAATCTGCTGTGAATATAAATTCTCCAATATCAGATTTGCTTGAACGTAAAGTTCTTTTTATTGTGTCCCTTCTGTTTTGGAGTGGGTCATTTCGCTATAGACTTCAGTTCCTGGCTCACAACCAGACCAAAAGAGAGTTCCATTAGGGGTAGGCATAACCAAGAGTCAGACACATGGCTCATCTTTGAAAACCTCAGCCTCCCAGCAGCAGCATGACTGAAGGGCACTCTGTAACTTCCTGGGAACTGGCCAGCAGTTCACTCTGTTAGGCTTGAAAGAGGTCAGCCACCAGACAGGGAGGGAAAGACTAAGCCCTTCTTAATGAGGAGGCCTCTGTGCGCACACTGTGAGATAACCGGCTGGGAGGAAACTGGGCTTCACACATGGGTTAAAGAGATGGCCAACTCAGTGTTGGGACACAGATTTGTGATTCTAAAATGCAGATGGCTCTGGCCAGAGACCACAGGTTTGAGGACAGCCTGGTCTCTATACTGAATTTCAGGCCAGCTTCCAAGGAAGGAAGGGAAGAAGAAAGAAGGGAGGGAGGAAATTCTGACTCAATTCTCTACTTGAGATCTGATTCATTGAGATTAACCAGAATTGTGCATTTCATGATAAATCTACCTGTTTCTTAATGTTGGATCTATTTTTAAGCATATGTTAAGAGCCAAATAAAAGATTTCCATGGCGCAAACATATTTTTACTGGTATTTGCTTCAACAACCTTATTTCTAGACATTGTTAAAGGTGTTGGTTAACCACACTGCTGTGCTACTTATGTATGGAAGAATGTAAGGTAGATTATTTCTAGGCTGCCGAAGAAGGGTAGGGGTGGAAAAGATGGCATGAGAAAAAAATGGCACGGTATTTCCAAGTGTCATTTGGTTGGAAAGACATTTGGAAGATGTCTGAAGATACCCAACCTTGGACATCATGGAAATCACAGTTAGGTGCCCAGTAGTTATCATTTTATATAAAATAAAGATAAAGCCTTGTAAGAGTTTTTCCCCCACAGTAAGTATGTTTATGGGCTTACCTTCACATCACACTGAGTTCAACCCAGCCCATCCCTCCTGCCATCATAATCTTCCGTAATGAATAAAAGGCCTTCACAGAGCATCTCTCTTAAAAGTGCGAAAGAATCATTTTTTTTTCTGCTCAAGTAGCTCATAATGTAGCAGACAAACTGTCAGAAAAAATAGACTTCATCATGGTGAAAACCCCTGCCTGGCACCCATCAATCATAAAGCAATCTTCTAGAGGTCTTGAAAACCTTCATTAAATTTCCTGTCTTCCTCTTGACAGTTATAAAATGTGAACACTATTCCTCGTGATTCAGGTACCCTCAGACATTCTTTGTCTAAGGCCTCCTACCCAAGCCATTGCCCATTTCCCTGTCTTTACCCAAATCCATGGAAACCCATGATAGTGTGTCGAGGCCACCCTCGTCCAGCAAGGAATGACTCAACACCGGAGCTCTTCTTGTCAGCCGTTTATTTAGGACCTTTTAACAGCATTGGAGTCTCTCTCTCGGCAAGACTCTCCCAGCCCTTAAATAGGCCAAGGCTGCCAACCCTGGATCGCCACGTTGGCACTGCCTATTGGTCCATGCATACGCAAGCGGCTTACAACCATCATGCGATCCGGGAATGATCGCTGCTCAAACGGACTAGGGCCATATATGGAGTTGTTTTTCAGAGAGCCCTCGCTTTCGGGATTGCTGGGGGTGGAAGCCAGCGCCATCTTTAAGGCGCGGCTCCACGCGGCTCACTATAATAGTGTATTATCCTTACTACATGGGGTCTGACTTCTGCAAGTCAGAGTGAGAGAAGTGACCTTGAAGACAATAAGAAAGTTTTCTGGCCAAGAAACACAAGGGCATCTGACTTTAGATTCCTCCACTGGAAGCCATACTCATGTTAAAGCTCAAGGGCACCATCTCATCTGAACTTTAGCAAGTATTTTTTGATAGATTTTTTTGTTTCCCCCTTCTTGCCCATCTACCAAGATACAAGTCCCTATGTGGTATGTAGGTATTGGGGACAGTGGTGGCCACATCCTACCATGTATACAGGCCATTTCTCTAGGAACAAAATTCCCCCAAGGACATTCACTAGTCCATCTCATCCAACTCCAGGGGTCATTTTAGCAATTTATCACCTCTTAGCAGGAGGAAAATGGGCATGTGACACATGTCTTTAATCTTAGCATTTGGAAGGCCTAGACAGAGGCAGGCTGATCTCTGTGAGCTCAAGGCCGTCCTGTTCTACATAGCAAGTTCCTACATAGTCAGAAATACATAAAGAGACCTTGTCTTAACAAAATAAATCAAAACCACCAAAACAACAAAAACAAGCACAAAAAGAAGGAATATAGGTCTTCCACAGGATGCATTGTGAAGGCGAATAACCATAATGTGCTAAAGAGTCCACACTAACAATGAGAAGATACACACAACTTGAAACGCACAGGGCTCCTGCCCACAGGGTGGTGACAGTAAATTTTAGGTCCTAGCTGGGCTTAGCGGAGGTTTCATATCAGGCCTCCAGAGCGAGTCAGCCCAAGCCTACTAAGGTGTCAATCATCTTACCTGCAAAAGGCACTGGGGCATCTTTATCCAGGGCTACCAGTGGAGGATCCAAAATGACTGTGTCGTTGTTCTCCGTAACGACTCCATGATACGATGTCTCAATCCACGGTTTGTGTTTATTCACTAGAAAAGCAACACAAAACAAAAAAGATCATCATGTGAGAAATTTATCTATAATAGAACTATTAATGCTTCATATTTTCCCTGTCATAGACTCGTATTCAACTAACTAGGTCAAAAAACACAGCAGCCTACTTGATACGTAGAAAATCTTGAGAGATGTGCACCGATAGCCTAAAGACACACACAGGCCCACATAAGGTACGCAGCAACATCAGTAAAGTCAGACATTATTGAGAGTTAAAATTTCTAATGTTACCTATTAATAGATGTTTCTGAGTTAAAATCTGCTATCAGTCAACAAACCAGCAGATTATACTATGTGTGCTGGGAATTCTGACCTCAACTTAACTCAACCCATCCATAGATACCATTAGTAAATTAGAATACATACATATATAAAACATAAATTTTTTCTTCAGTAAATTGACCAGCTCAAATTATAAATCATCTAATGAACAATTGATAAACTTTTAAACATATACATGTTTAATGTCAGTACACCTAAAACATAGATTGGAGTTTACCTCAGTTTTTGTCTGTGTTTAGAAAGAAAATCTTTACAGAGGCAATCTATTTAAAATGGGACACTGGGGCAGATCCCCAGTGTTCATGACTGGTGTCCATAATAAAAGGGTACATTTTCATGAACAGTCAGCCAAGCATGCAAAAAGCACACCATGAAAGATTGGAGCTGGCCTGGGGACATAACTCCTTTGGTAAAATGCTTGTTGTATAAGCATTAAGACTTATTTGATTCCTCAGCTCTTAGGCAAAATGTTAGGCATGGAGGTCAATGCTTGTAATCCAAATGTTAGGGAGGCAGAGACAGGCGAATTCCTGGGACTTGCTGGACACCCAGTCTATAAGTGAATACCAGATCCCAATGAAAGAACTTATGAAAATAAAAAATAAAATTAAAAAACAAAGATGGGCAGTACCTGAGGAATGATATTCAAGCTTGACCACTGGCCTCCTCTTATAGGAGACATATGCCAGCACCATGAACACACATGTACACACTTGTACTTTTACTAGCCACTGGGTTTTATCTAGGATGGTGGGAGCATCAACTTGATCATTCTCCAGAGTACAGATATACACATGAAGCATGATCTTACAACACTTTTTTTTTAGATGTCAAGCATCCAAATGTGTGACACAATACATTTCCGTTTTTTCTAAGGTACTTAGTTTATGGCTCTATGTTGGAACCCTATCAAGCAATTGTAATGCACTAGCAAGGACCAACAATGGCCAGAGACTTGAGATGAGATGTGACAATATTATGTATGTTCACATGTGGACATCTCTGGTAAATAACCAAATTCTACCATTCATCTCTTTGATGTGTGTTGCCTAATTTTTGTTCCGGTTCCTTATGACAACTTAGATATCTATCTATACAAGTATTTTAGCTCATTTCCCAAGAAAAGACCCTCCCCTCCCCTGTCAATACTCCACATAAGCACCAAGAGTGGTCCTTCAGTTGAGAACATCTTGACCTCTTTTAAATCTCCCACATACATTCTTGGGGACTAAGGGGACAAATCAGATATTTTACACAGCAAAATAACTTGTTGAACTAATATGACCAACCCTCACACTCTATTCCAGAAATTCAGAATTGCGGTCATGTATATTCCCCGTAGCAACCTATGAAATTAGGATGATCATTGTAAAAATGGTAAAGACTTCTACAAAGAGTGACATCTCAAGATGACTACATATTTTATAATGGATAAAAAAACAAACAAAACTTTTAGCACCTCACCATATTCCAAAGACATTCACAAACACAAATATACATGTATTATTTCATGCATGTAATGTATGTATTGCAGAACACTGTTCTCATAGCATAACAGCCATAAACATCTAAGAGAAAGCATTGGAGACTACCCAATAGGTCCCTCGTATTGGGCCTATTGAGGTTACCTCATAGGAGGCATGTCATTTGACCCTCACCAAAGACTTTTATTCCCTAATGTCACCCCTCTTAGTGGCAGGAAACTGACGTAACTGAATGCGCTCTCCAAAGGTGCTACCGTAGGGAATGAAAGACCAAATGAAGGGGATATTTCCTCTATGTCACTATGGGGAAGTCTTCATCTGTGCTGAAATCAGACTTTTTGGTGACACGATTGTTCAGAGAAATCATACACTACTGTAAATTCTCCCTCACGCTGTGGCAAGTAAACTCAATAAATTCATTAGTTCACCAGGCTAGGTTTGATTGGAATCATTGCTTCAACCTGCCATTACTACATCTAGAGTTAGTAGATGTTTTTTCAGAGTTCTCCAGAAAGAGTTCATAGAATACCACATTACTATCACCAATCATACAAAATTTTCAGTAGCCAAGGAAAAATCAGGGGCTTAGAGGATTGAGATGAGCTCTGTTTCCTCTTCTCTTTCCCAATTCATCACCCATCAAAAGCTTATTTAGGAGTTGTCCTAGGATTGGTGAGGAACAACACTCTGAATCACCATCCTCCTGTTTCTCATCCATTCTCCAGCAATCACAAACCAAGTGGCAGTCTGCTGGGGCAGGGATATATATGCCCAGGCAGTCTCAAGTCTGAGCCCCCGCGGTCCATTTTCGCTAACTGAGTCCTGCTCAGAGCAGAGAGCAGCTCTGCCCACATCAGGTATGCATGGGGCAGCAGGCTCATCCTTCCTTACATTCTGTGGTTCAGACCTGCACTTCATTATGGACTCTGTAAGAATTACAGTCGTCCTGGGCTGTCCTCATCCGCCTTTGCTCTTTTATTAGCCATCAACACAAATGCAATGTAAATAATTTGCAGCTGTTGGGAGAAACAATTAATCTCCTTTCTCCTTAATTAAATCTAGGGGCCTATTCATTAGAAATGTGGACAGAGCAAATACCAGGAGCTCAGCTGCAGTATCTGATCCATTGGGCCACCCAGCGCAAGGCAGGCAACTTTCCTGGTTTCAACTCTGGCTTAGTCACTTCTGAATGAAATTAGGTGAGTCAAGAAGTATCCCAGAGCTTCAATGCTTCCAGCTAACAAGATAAGGTGATGATGTCACACAGACATCCCATCACTCAAATATCCTGTACTGGGTCCACGACCTCTATGTTTTCATTATTCACACTCACCATGCCTTCTGAGCAGTTATAGCTTCTGCATGAAAGGGGGTCTTAGCGTACCTTTAAAGCCGTGGCTGCTCCTGAATCAGTGAAGTTTGATTTCCTCCTACCTACATGCTTGCCTCCTTGAAGTTAGTTAGATGTCTACTTGATTTCAGGTGTTTCCTAAATGTAAGCTCTTTAATTGCCCCTTGCATGTATTTATTTATTTTGTGTGTGTACATATGTGAGCATGCATGTCTCATGGTACATGTGTATAGGTCAGAGCACAGCAGAGAGAAAAATCAGTTCTCTCTTTCCCCTGCTTGAGTTATGTGGATCAAACTCAGGTTCACACATTGGGTGGCAAGCACCTTTTCCCACTGAGCCACCTCACCAGTCAGGGCTCATTAATCCTTACAACAATTACAGTGGTAAGAATATGCTTCTCATTTCACAGGAGAGGAGCTGAGACTCAAAAGGATTTAACTGTCCCGTTTGGAAAGTAAGATTGTGAATGTGTCTTAATTCTCTCCCACATTCAAACTTCCTTTTTTTTTCTGGGTTGAGGAATGTTTTCATTTTGATCCATAAAAAAATAATGTCTTTGCTTTGTCTATGAACCAAATCCTTGTGGTTGTGAACTAATAAAATGTACATTTTTAACTTAATTATAGTGTGGTGGTTTGAATGCGAATGCTCCCCATAGGCTCATATGTTTGAATAATTGGTCTAATACTATGAATATAACCAGTAGTAGTAGTAGTATTACCAACTAATAATGATTACTTTGTAGAACTGCTGAGGAAGGATTAGGAGGCGTGGTCTTGTTGGAGGTGGTGTGTCACTGGTGGTAGGTCTTGAGATTTCAAAAGACTCAGGCTATCCTAGTATGTTTTTGCTCTCTCTATCTCTCCCTCTCCCTCCTACTTGCTGACTAATATGTAAGCTCACAGCCATGGTGGGCACACACGGCACACACGTTCGATCCCAGCACTCAGGAGGCAGAGGCAGGTGGATCTCTGAGTTCTAGGCCAGTCTGGTCTACAGAGTGATGTAAACTCACAACTGTTTGTGGTACCATCCCTTTGCTTCACAATCATAGACTCGAACTCTCTGAAACTATAAGCCCAAATTAAATACTTTCTTATAAATTGCCTTGATTGTGATGCCTTAGCACAGAAATAGAAAAGTAACTTAGACAAAACTAAGATAGGTATTGTAAAAGAATTGCCTTTTCTGAATGGTTCAATGGTCAGTCTAAGAACAGCAAACATTTCGTGGAAATCAAACAGGTTTCTTATTCTTTCACTAAGTGAATCATGCTTCATTTAAACTTGCAGAATATTGGAAGCAGCCTCATTTGCAGATGTTTTTTGAACTAACTTAATGATTGCCTTGTGTTTCTATGAAGCAATGAACTGGCACTTCCCTACTATCCAGTTGTGTATAAGCTTTAAATAATTCCATCTTTATTCACTCCCCATTTATAAAATGGAAATGTTTATTTCTCAGGTCTCTTATGAATATTTCAAGGAATATTCCTAAGAGAATCCAAAAATTCCTAAGCTCCACAGCCAATTCTTACTTCCTTTCAGATATCTAGCCTGGATTCATTCTCTCTGTCTGTCTCTCCCCCCACACACACAATCCACAAATTATATAAAATATTCTGAGCATTGAGGTAAAATGGGGATTTTTTAAAGCATGTCATCTATGTATAAACAGTCCTATCAAAGAACAGTAAGTTTGTTCCTCAATCTGACAAAGAACATTTTCAAGATCCTAAAGCTAACTTCATGCTTAATAGTAAAGACTGGATACATTTTCCATAAAAATGGACAGTTCAAGGATGTCTGGATGTCTACTCTCTGCTTACATTCACATTTCACTTGTGGCTCAAATCAATGCAATAAATAAAGTAACAGTTTGCAATGGAAAGGGTAAAATCATCTTTATATATGGAAAGCACAATTTTCAGGTTTTAAAAAATTTTCTTAAAAAACTATCTTTTTTCATTTTAAATACCAAATCCCAGTTCCCACTTCCTCCCTTCCTTCTGTTCAGTTTTAAACCTCTATATACTAAAAAATTCCTTCTAGAATAAGTGCATTTAGTAAAGTCATAGGAAACACAGTCAATAAAACAAAGCAAATTATTGGTACTGACTATGGATAAATAAAACTTTAAATAAATAAAAATACTGTTATAATAATATTAAAAGCCATGAAATACTTAGGAAAAACTCACAAAATGCATGTGAAGTCTCTATGCTCTGAAATTCACGATGTAGATTTAGAGGCATAAATGTAGGGACAGTGTTCATGAATTGAGAGACTCCATAGAATCATGACTAAATGTCCCTAAAACTGGAGAGTCAAAGAAACTCCATGAACACCATCTTAACACTTGGGAGAGGAGACAGAAAGGTAGAGTTTATATCTAGTCTTTAAAATGTAAAAGCAGGAGTTTTTAACTCAAATTATATATTCATAACACATGAAAATGAAAAAGACCTTTTATTTCCAAAATAATTTTGAAGAGAACAAAGGTGATTTACACCACCTGCTATTAAGACTTATTGAAGTGCTGCCCAATCAAGACACTGAAGATACTAAAATAAAGGTGGGCATTTAGCTAGTGGGAAAGAACAAAGTCCAGAAATAAACACACATTTCAGTGTCAGTGGTCAATTCATTACTAACAAAGGATTCATTGAAAAAAATGGAGAGACTTTTTAGTAAATGCTCTTGGGAGAGAGAGAGAGAGAGAGAGAGAGAGAGAGATTCATACACACAAAAGAAAACTTTAATCCTACTACACAGCATTCATAACAATTGTCTTTAAAAGTATCATAGTCCTATATATAGGAATTAAAATGATAAAACCTTTATAAGGATAAAAAAATCTTAGTGTATCTGAATTAGATTATTAGAAGGGGCATGAAACACACTAGATAAATATGTAATTGAAAAACAAAATTGTAAACTTCTTTGAAAAGTCATTCTTTAGAAAAAATAATTTTTAAAAGCCACAGATTGGAAGAAATTACTTAGAAAACATATCACATAGAAGGCTTGTAACCAAAATACAGAAATAATTATCAGAATTCTCTAAGAAGATAAACAGTCTAATAGAAAAGTACAACAACTTAACAAAGCTGTCATCAAATAACTATATAAAGAGAAACTTTGAACACGAACAGGTACCCAGCCTTGACGGACACCAGAGATAACTACATTGAAGGGACGGCAGGTTCTCACCACACTGCTACTCAAGTGGCCACAGTGAATTAGGTAACACCACATTCTGTTTGAGCTCTGGAATTCTCATCATTGCTACTAAAAATGTAAAATAACACAAAGTGATACAGTTTAGTTGGTATTTTGTTTGTTCTAACCCTCTCATTTACTCCTGAGAAATTAAAATGTAAGCTACACAAAGACTTGTATACAAATGTTCATAAAGCCTTTATTCAAAGTATTATCAAATGGAAAATCAATACAATGATCAACTGGTGGGTGTATCCACATAATGGACATTCACATAACAAAAATAGATCAACTTCTGATATCTGGGGGTAAATGGGTCAACTTCTGAACCACTCACTGGTGCAATTAGGTGAAAGAAGTCAAACGAGAAGATTGCATACTGTTTGAAGTCATTCTATGGATTTCTAGAAATGCAAAAGTTTAAGGATAGGTGGAACAAGGAGCTTGCTGGGTTTGAGAGAGTTGTTTTCTATGTCAATCATGGTGATTACAACACGTACAGGGCCATTTGTCAAAATGTGTAAAGCAACAGTCAGAGGGTGAATCTTCTTATGTATAAACCTAGCCTCACTATGTGGAGCAAGAATACAAATCTTATCCTCCAGGAACTGTCAGACCAGGAGAGAACCCATGATAACCAGAACATAGAAAGGGATAGGCAAGAAGAAACAGACATAGGCTAAAGAAAAAGATCAGGTGCATCAACCCAGGCACAGTAAGCAGTGTTTATTCTGGGAAGAGGATGCCAATGGATGGTTACAAACCCATGGTCACACAGGAGATCCTAGTTAAAGTCTGTGGGTCTCAAGAAAAAAAAATAAGACAAACAATAAAACAAATCAACAATAATGGCAAAAATGTCATGCATGCAGAAAGTGGACATGAAGGGAAGTGGAGGGATAATAGGGGCAAGAGGGATATGGGGAGGTCATAATAACCAGAATCCAAGTTATATAGTGATGTGGGATTCCCCTCTGTATGCTGTGAATACCATTGTTTAATAAAGGAACTGGCTTGGCCTGATAGGGTAGAACAGAGCTAGGTGGGGAAGACTAAACTGAATGCTCGGAGAAGGAAGGCAGAGTCTAAGAGAAGCCATGGAGCTGCCGCCAGAGACATGTGCTGAAACTTTGCTGGCAGGCCACAACCTCATGGTGATGCTCAGATTAATGGAAATGGGTTAAATTAAGATGTAAGAGTTAGCAAATAAGAAGCTAGAGATAATGGACCAAGCAGTGATTTAAATAATATGGTTTCTGTGTGTTTATTATGGGAGTCTGAGTGGCCGGGAAACAGACAAGCCCCTCCTACAACAATATAGGTACAAAATTATCCACATAAGAGAGAGAGGGGGGACAAGGGAAGAGAGAGAGAGAGACAGAAATATAGACAGATACTGACAGACAGACAGGACAGACAGACAGACAGACATAGGCACAGAGACCATAAAACAAGCAGGGATAAATGAGAGAGAGGGTGTCAGGCATGGGACCATAGATGGGAAAAGCCCCAGTGGTAAAAGCAGCTAGTATGCTATGGAGAGACATGAGTTTGGCCAGAGTGTTAACAGAAGGAGTCAGGCCACCACTAGGCTGAACTGACAGGAAGCATCCACATGATACAGAGCTCATTCACAAATGGAAATTCACAAACTCTGGCTTCCTGGGAAACTGGAAAAGTACCTCTTACCAAGGAAGAAACATTAGGTATTGATGCTTGTGGGCTGACTATTATTTCTTATCTATTACTCTACTGTAATGTTTGAGCCTTGAACAAAATACTTCACCTGTTTGTTTCAACACACCAAGGTCATCCAGGTCATGCTTTGCTCAATTTAGATGTAACTTCAGAACTGACCTGGTATCCGTTTCCCACAGGGCAGCATTCCTGTTTGCTGCAGAAGTCTTCTGGGGGCTAATCTACCACACCCTATCCCTTTACGTCTGTTGCTTGCCTGTCCTGTTGTGTTTCCATATTTGAGAATCTGGAAAATGCCTGTCTTTGCACTTGGTGGTGGGGGTAGGGGTGGGGGTGCCAATGTGATGTTTGTGCTCCATTTACAGAGAAATTAGGTCTCACCACCCAATGCGTCTTTAACTGGAGCATGAAACATTTCTCATGGGAACATGCTATGTGCTTCCCTTCTCCTCTCTATCTGCAAAAGTGTGTTAATGCTCCCACGAGCAGCAGAGCCTTGTGACCGAGAGTTTACCCTTATCCTAAAGTTCACCTATCTGGCCACTGTTAGCTCTCAAATACTCATCTAATACTGATCCCCATGTAAAACTGAGTAAAATGTATGGCTGACAAATAGCAAAAAGCTTTCACAAGGTTAACTACATTGTCAAATATGGTATTCTAGTTAGAGGCCAACCTGACCTTTAGCATGCCACATCCAAGTTTGCCTTCTGGTCCAGGGTGGCCATCACATCCACGAAGAAATTGATAGATGACAAAGGGTCAGGCTAATTGTATCTTGGACATTTTTGAGGCCCAGAAACTACAGTTTGTTTGGGGATGGGTACATGTCATTGACGTTTCTAAGGAGTTGGAGATGATATCATGTAATGATCACTCAGTGTTCAGGGGGAACTGGGAAGTCATTAAAATCAGAGAAGCCAATATGTCAGAAGATGTAGGATTAGGAAGTAGTCCTGGAATGGAAAGCTTCAGCCACCACAACTGTAGAGCTAAAGAAAACAGCTGTCTCCTCCTGCTTCCCAGCCCTGTGCCCCAGCTCCCTCTTCGAGCCCTATCAGCTTGCTGTACTGTGTGTAAATGAAGACTCTATCGGTTCTTTCTAAAACCGCTGTCTTTTTCTTTAAATGGTTTGAGTGTGTGTCTATTTTTGCTATGATTACTAACTACAATGAGTGCTGTCACATTTTAAAAAGTATTTATTGCCCTTTTCAGAGTATAGTTGGGGCCCCTGTCTAGACAAGACTATTTCTACCTTTTCAGGCCTGGGCTCCTTCACCAGCTTCCCTCAGAAATCTGGTGTGGTCATCCCATGCTATGTGTATGCATTCATTTCTCCCTCTCCCCATATCCCTAACTCTCACTCTGCCTGTCCATCCTTTTAGATTAAGTCAAGCTCCAAATGCCCCGTTGCCCTCTGTACATCCACATGTCCCTCTACTGCCAGTGTTCTTATGCCTAATGCATATTTATTAGCCCCTTTCCTGCCACTCTGCTCTACGAATAGTGCCAACCCTCAAGGGTAAGCAACATCTTGGACTTGAGGAGGCCTGTTGTTCATAACAGTTCCCAGAATATTATAAATCATTAGTCAATGAAGCAGACAAACCTTCATCTTCAAGACACCTCCAAAATGGCACATCAGCAATGTCTGATTACAAAGAGTAGGAATCCAACATCACCCAGATAGAAACACACCATGTGTTCCACATCTTAGGGTAACTCCATCCATAATGAAAGGCAAGGCTCTCTGCTGAAAGTACCAATTTAGGAGTTTTAATTGTAAACCCCATGTGTGTAGCTCACACATGCTAAAACTCAGGAGAAATGAGGCTTATTTGCACTGCTTTAAATGTGTTGGAAGCGTCGCAGAAAGGATGACTAAATCATTAATCTTTAACTGCTTGATGGGGGTTTATGCTGAAGGTGAGATTTTTCTCTCCCTTCTGTTCTCCTTCCCCATCAGCACCCCTCCCTTTCTCTCATTTCATCAACTTTTCGCCCATTCCTATTTTCTTTTTTTCCTTCCATCTTTCCATTCCTGTTCACAAACAATTGTGTAGCATATGAGGACTTTCAAAGTTGTTAACTGAAGGTTAGTAATATCAGGATGAGCCATACATTACTATCCCCCATAAATAGTGGGTCAAAAGGCAGGTGAGGAGAATTATACATTGGGGTGCTATATATTGTTACAACAGTAAGTTTTGCGGCTGTCTCTATGCAAGGCATTTGGACAATTAACCAAAGTTATCTGAGATTGGCCCTGATGTTGAGTGGAAGGAATGCTGCAGTTTACAGACTCAATGCAATCCCAGTCAAAACCCCTGCTCAGAAATAGACAAAACCATCCTAAAGTTCTTAAGGAACCACAAGACTTCAGATAGCAACAGCAACCATAAACAACAAGAATTGGGGATAGGTGTTGAGCACCTTTAATCCCAGCACTTGGGAGATCGAGACAGACAGATCTCTTTGATTTTGAGGCCAGCCTGGTCTATAGAGTGAGTTCCAGGACAGTAGGACTGTTTCACAGAGAAGCCCTATTTTAAAAACCAAAAAAACGAAAATAACAACAACAAAAATAATTAAGGGAGGATTACCTTATCAGATTACAATCTATAATACAGAGTCATAGTAATAAAAACACCATGGTTCTGGTTCTGGCACAGAAACAGGCATGTAGACTAATGGAACAAAATAGAAGACCCAAACATAAGTGCATGTAACTACAGTCATCTTATATTTGACAAATAAGTAAAAAACACACTATAGAAAAAAACAGCATCTTTAACAAATGATGCTGAGAAAACTAGATGTCCACATGCAGAAGAATGAAATTATACCCATATCCATCAGCCTACACACACACACACATACACACACATATACATACACACATACACACAAACACATACACACACATATACACACACACATACACACCCAAACAAATACACACACACACACCTACCACCACCAAACAAACAAAACTCTCTCCGAATGAATCAAAAAATCCATGTGAAGCTTGAAATATTGAAAGCACTAGAAGAAAGCATAGGCAATACTCTATAAGAAATAAGGGTAGGAAAGGGCTTTCTGAATAGGGCCCCAATTATTTAGGAATTAAGGTCAACAACTGACAAAAGTTGACCTCATAAAATTATAAAATTCCTGTATAGCAAAGGAAACAATCAACTGAGTGAAGAGAAGTCCGCAGAGTAAGAAGGAATCTTTGCTAATTAGTTTCAAATTTCTAGCACTACATTCCTACAGAATGTCCTTGCTGAATCTTTCAACGTTCCCAGAACCCCACTCTGCTTTATACAAAGGTGGGTAACCATGATCCACAGTCTTGTTAGGAGGGTAACTGTCAAAGCTGGCTAAATGGTGAATATCACCTCAAAGGTCCCCAAGAAGACCCAAATCCGCAGGCTGAGATCAAGGCACAGACGAGATCCAGGGTGCCACAAATAGACACCCAGTAATTGACTGGTCTTTCTTTGAACAAAGAACCTCATAACTCTTGGGCCTAGGGAAATGAGAGTACCTGAAGACCAGGAGCCACTCAGGAAAGGGTGGTGTAGAACAGGAGCTGGGGAGACTGCATTGTTTTATGTCCCTATTCAGCTGTGGGAACCAGCTCATTTTTCCACACAAAACGTCTTACCTACTTAACAACATTATTGGGCTAAAGTGTGCACTAAATTGTTATATCTATAATTCCCCGAGATTGTTATTACTTCAATATCTCATACTTCACTGCATTTTAAACATTTGAACTCCTAAAACCAGACAGTAACTTACTTTGAAATTTATGCTCCTGAAGATAATTGTCTAAACCTCTTCTGTAATTGTCATACTCAGACCAGAACCATCACATAGTTCATCAGAAGCGGCTGCTCCTGAGGCCCTACTGTGTGCCAGGCTAAGCAGTCACCATCTCACGAAATCCACCCAATTACATCATGTGAGGGCAGCATTAGTTTCACTTCAGGGACAAGGGTACAGAGATTCTCAAAGCTTAAGGAATGCATGCAAGTTCATGGTCCTTTGATGGGAAGAGATCAGATGTCCATCCCAATCGGTCATTCTTCTCCTAGCTGTAGGTAGGTGTACCAGCAGGCCCTTGTTTCCATTTCCTACAGGTCAAGCTTGGGATCAAGCACTTAGTATTTGTGCTAGCACAAGGAGACAACAGAGCCAAGAGCAGTTAGGACCATCCAGGAAAGCATACAATTCATTATGACCAAATCTGCATATATTTACTCTGTGACTCTATTTATATACATATACATGGGCATTGGGCAATGAATATGATACATAAAGAGAGGGGGAGGGAAGAGTACTTGTATGTTCATTCCAGAAATTGACTCAGGCATCATACAGTTTCAGGGCCTAGCATATCTGAAATCTGTAGGCAGGCTGATAAACTGGCAACTCAGGCAGAAGCGAATACTACAGTCCTAAGACAAACTTTCAACATTTCTGGAAAAGGTCAGCCATTGCTGTTCAAATGTATGTAATTAAAGGGAATCTCTGTGAAAGTTAACCAAGTGTAGACGTTTAGATCTAAATGATCGCAGGTTAGCACTCTATATAAGTGCTAAAATAACCACTCTAGCTTTGCCAAGATAAGTTTGTGAAATGTCATCTTCCAACTAAGGTAGCGAATTGGATGGGACTATGTATTCTTCTTAACCTTTGATAAAGACAGTGTGTTTTTGTTTCTCTACTGGCAAACTAATAAATAAAACCTCTGTGCCTTATGCTATCAACTTTGTTCTAGAAAATAGCAAATGTGCATGATCCATTTTTATTGTGAATTCTATCCCATGCCTTAGATCCTGAGATGGTCATGAAGATGGATGGCAATTATCTGGCTTACAGTATATTCACTGCAAAAGGCTCACCTGCCTTTCAGTGTTTCAGAAAGAAAACACTGGCAGGGCAATTTTACTTCTTATTTATGGGAATTGTTATCTGCCATTTCTTCAGCTCTGGCTTCTACTGAAAAGGGGAGGGATAACAGAAATTAAATGTTAAAAAAATGTTCCCCCCCATATATCATGGTATTAAAACTGAAAGTCAAATGCTTTAGGTCATCTTCCTCATGTTTAGTTCTGAGTCCAGCATAGCCAACAAAAGGCTCTAGTTTTCATGAGAATACTTGCTTACCTGCCTGCTCAGTTTAGCTCTGCTCAGGCAGCAAGTGAGTAAGGGGCGAGGATGCCCTTCCAGACAGATCCATCTTGAGACTGAGATAGATCTCTCTCCATGTCCTCCCATTTCTTCTGGTTATCTCCAGCATAGCACGGATTGCACTGCATGTAAATAACATTTTGTATCTCTACACTATCAGATGGTAAGGAAGATGCTGGGTCATTTATGTACCAAACCTTAGAACAACAGTTCTCAAAACATGGTTGTGCATACTTGGGAGGGGTCCCTGAGACCCTTCTTGTTGTTGGAGGCTGTTCATTCTTTCCTGAATGCTCAGACCAGAAATAATTACACAGAAACTATATTATTTGCAATACTGTTTGGCCAATAGCTTACAATATATATTCTTAGCTAGCTCTTATATCCTAAATTAACCCATCTCCAATCATCTGTGCATCACCACAAGTTGGTGGCCTACTGGCAAAGTTTCAGCAGGCTCCAGAGGAGGCATCTGTCTCCTGTGGCGGCTACATGGCTTCTTTCTGACTCTGCCTACTCTCTCTCTACATCTCTGGATTTCCCACCTGGCTTTACTCTGTTGAGCCATTGGCCGAAAGCAGCTTTATTCATTAACCAATAAAACCAACACTTTGTGGAGGTGACAAGATCCAAATAATTTTCATAAAAGTATTGCAGTACTATATGATTACTTTGCTTTAATTCTTGCTGAGTGGATTTTCTCAAGGAATGTTATACTACCACAGAGTGAGTGCAGACACAGATATGAAAGCCAGCTGCCTTCTATTAAGCCAGACAATAATGACATCTGCAAAATTGTAAAACAATGGCATTCTCCCAAACTTTAAATTTTTTGACATGATAATTTTCAATAAAAAGTATGTTATTTTGCCTGTACTAGGGGTTGTTGTGGTTATTTTTTACCAATTCTCTTTACTATTTTAGGTATTAAAACTAGTTCATTTAAAAATGTTATTTAGGAGCACCAAGCTGTTCCAAGACCAGAAAGGTGGATGTATAGCCTGGCAGAGGATTTGAAAGGAGTACAAACAACTGGGAGAGGGCAGAAAGAATGAGAAATGAAGATCAAGAGACAAGCAGGTAAGAGGCAGAGAAAGAGGGGGAGGGGTTCAGTCCCCAAGGCAAAACTCCCATTGTTAGCTCTTGAATTCAACTGGCTGGGGGGAAGTGGGTCAGGGTAGTGACTGTAGTGATGATCAGTTCTGACTTCAAGGAAAGGCAAGTGGTTGAGCAAAGGGCTTTGCATGCAGCAGCTCCAACAGTATGCAGGTGGTAGAGCCTCTGACTCTCGGGAACGGAAGGGAGGTCCTTTTCCTACTGTATGAACTGGAATGTGTGCAATAGGGAAGAGTGACTGTCTCAAACCACAGCTCTTACATCTCTTGCAGCTTAGTTGTAGCAATAGCCACACAACGTAATAAACTTTATAAGTCATCCCTATCAAAGATGTTGAAGCTTAAAAGCATCAAATGAATTTTTGAAGTGTATTTGATTTCTGAATTTTCCAGAGCTCTTGTCAGGCAACCATTGCATGTTAAAAGAGAAATCATGATGGTAGCAATTTTAAAGGCCCTAGAAGCATCCATTTCTCACAGAGGTAAATAGAAGAGGCATTTGTTGAGACTCTCAAAGCCTAAATATCCTTTCCCAAATAGATGTGTGAGACCTCTGTTCTTGCTGATAGCTATCATGACACCTGTTTGGGGCTGGTGTTCTGGGAATGTGCATTAAAAGATTGTCACTGAATGATAAANGTGATGATCAGTTCTGACTTCAAGGAAAGGCAAGTGGTTGAGCAAAGGGCTTTGCATGCAGCAGCTCCAACAGTATGCAGGTGGTAGAGCCTCTGACTCTCGGGAACGGAAGGGAGGTCCTTTTCCTACTGTATGAACTGGAATGTGTGCAATAGGGAAGAGTGACTGTCTCAAACCACAGCTCTTACATCTCTTGCAGCTTAGTTGTAGCAATAGCCACACAACGTAATAAACTTTATAAGTCATCCCTATCAAAGATGTTGAAGCTTAAAAGCATCAAATGAATTTTTGAAGTGTATTTGATTTCTGAATTTTCCAGAGCTCTTGTCAGGCAACCATTGCATGTTAAAAGAGAAATCATGATGGTAGCAATTTTAAAGGCCCTAGAAGCATCCATTTCTCACAGAGGTAAATAGAAGAGGCATTTGTTGAGACTCTCAAAGCCTAAATATCCTTTCCCAAATAGATGTGTGAGACCTCTGTTCTTGCTGATAGCTATCATGACACCTGTTTGGGGCTGGTGTTCTGGGAATGTGCATTAAAAGATTGTCACTGAATGATAAACTCTAACTGCTGATGTTAATTATCTAGAAAAAATTCATCTATGGTGATTCTTTCCAAATGAACAAAATTGTCCTAACCCAGATTTCTTGTTTATAAATGTTTAAGGACAACTATTTGTTGATGAAGAAAATTTTAAATTCTATAGACATCAATACATGTAAAATGAGACTGAACTTTGGTTTCCTGACTGCCCAGGCCCAAATAATCAAATAGAAACTATGTTAATTACAACACTGTTTGGCCAATGACTCAGGCATATTACTATTTAGCTCTTACATCTTAAACTAACCTATTTCTATTAATCTATGTATCACATGTGGCTATTACCAGTAGGTAATACTCTGGCATCTTTCTCCTTTGGCAGCTACATGGCATTTCCTTGACTCTGCCTTCTCTCTCTGTCTCTCTCTCTCTCTGTCTCTCTCTCTCCCTTTGTTTGAACTTCCCACCAACTTCACTCTGCTAAGTCATTGGTTGAAACAGCTTTATTCATCAACCAATAAAAACAACACATATTCACAACATACAGAAGGATATCCCCTATCAAAACCTCTGGAAATAATTAGACAAAGGGTCAGGGAAAGCAGAGAAGGCAGACGAATAGAGTGAATGAAGGAAGGTGGTAGATAATGAACATGGACCTAGGATGGGCCTAGCATGAAGTAAAAATTTCACAAAAATCCCAAGGTTATAGGAGGAAGACTAATTCCTAAGTCACCAAATCATACACTCATTAGAGATTTGGTCTAGAAACAAGAAATCCATATTGTCTGCTATAGAACTCACAGAATATATGAGCAATAACTTGATTTAGAACTTACATAATCCAAAAGAGTTGTATGAATATGGAAAAATAAGTAGAGTTATATACCACAAGGCTCATTATGTGGACTTTCAGCAGGGTGCCTAGGCATTGATGACATGGCATTTGGTGTTCTGTATAGTAGTGAAAATATAAATATTTATAAGAATAGTTACATGTTAATTCTTAATATGTTTCCTCAAGTCACTTTAAAAAAAAACCCTGAAGTTATTAGCAGTGATATCTCCCTCCAATGAAGATTTAAGGGATGCAATCTGTTCCCCACTCTGTCTTCTAGAAAGGATGGGGGTAGCATTTCCTACATACCCTACTAATATCTTGTGGAGCCAAGAGGGCCCTTCAAATTCTGCTGTTAGCATGGTGTATTAGTCTATGTGCACAAGACAGACACTAATGTGAGATTAAACATGCAAAGATTTCATTGGAGAAAATGCCATATAAAAAGAAAATCAAAGAGGGAACCATGGAAGTCGAGGAGGAAACAAAACCCTTCAGCATCCTTAAGTCAAAGTTTGCACGCAGAGGCATACCCTTCTCAGTAATGAGTCTATCTGAGCACTCCCAGTATCTTCACCCACAGTCATCGGTTGGGAACACATGGGAAGAATGGTCAAGGTACTAATTTCACTGCCTAGAACTGGGACCCCTGTTTATAGACTCTGATGTAATGGAGTCTGAAAGATACTTCCCCAATATGGCCACAGTGCCTAGCCATGTCTTCAGTCCCCTTCACCTTCACTTTTAAAACCATCACCAAATATTATTCATTCATTTGAAAAATACTTATCAAGAACTTATGATACACAATACCCTGTTCCAGGCATGAGCAGAGAAAAGAAAAATCCAAACATGTATTCCCAGAACTGCCTAAGGAAATTTGATTATAATTTTCTTATATGAAATTATAATTGCAATATCTTAAAACAAGTAGACAGAAGATGTTCTCTCATACCCATTGCAGATATAAGTTATCAATCCTACTGAATTTGGACATGACCTCAGACCCTTTCCAAACAGAATGGTTCTGGCAGCCTCTACAAATCAATAGTAGCACTTAGGATAAAGCTCATTTGACATCATTGTCTTAGTAGCTATGGATAGTGGGGGTGGGGACTGGCCTAAGAAGAACATTACAACTCAAACGAATTTGTCTATGCAGTGAAAGACTGTCCCCAGAAGATTGCAAATAAATCTGTTTTAGAAAAACAAATAAAAGGATAATTTAGGCCATAAAGCTAGCTTCCTACTCTTTCATCTTGATCCCAACTATCTTCAGATACTCAGTTATTCATACTTGAGACATTCTAATCTCAAGTTATAAATGTCTTAAAATTCTATAATCTCTTGACTTGTGGATTGTCTTGTGTCCATAGGGTTATTGGATGGGTAAAGTTAGCTAAGACTGGACACTTGGTGAGAGTACAATAAGCTGGGTTGAGTCATGTTGTCCTGCTAGTCATTCAGATGTTAACAACAGGCCTTTCCAACACACCAACCAAGTAGGAGTGGTTGGGCACAGTCAAGAAACTCACAGTCTCTGAGGAGAAGAGAAAAGCCAGCTTTATCAGCTGACCTATCTGTTCTTTTGTCAAAAGACAAGCCCCAGACAAGGAATTTTACCATTTCTCAATGGGATTTACCAATACCATTCAAATATTTAGGAAACCTTTCCCTTCCCATTGCCATTTGGGAAAAGGAGCAAAATTTTTATGTCTTACCCAGCCTGATGCCTTTCCTCATAGGTTCTTATCAGAAAATGGTCCCCCTATAGCTGGAAATTTCAACACTTTAAGAAGCATCTTGATCTACCTTTCCCTGACCATCTGTCTATCCACAATCATAAGCAAGCTCTGCCAGTTCTATACAACACAGTAGAAGGTAAAACTTCCTTCCTCCTGCCAATGCCCCATCTGTAGCCTACACCATCGCCTCCCATATTCTCTACCAGAGCTCCCAGTTTGCCTCCATCGCTCTTAGCCGCTCTAATCCTTTCTACAGAGCTTCTAGGGTGGTCATTTCTACCATGGAGTCTGAACAAAAAAAAAAAAGTCTCAAGGGTTCCCACCACACAGTCCACTTCAAACTTATGGACTCATGGCTGATTCACTTCCGCTACTCTTCTTGCCCACGACAGCATAAGCCACACTGTTTTTCTCTTCTGCCTGCAGATTTACCACATTCAGTCCTACACTGGGCAATCAGCACTGTTTCTGCAATGTTCTTCCCTAGTCACATGGCCAACTCCTTTGCATCACTGCCCTCAGTCAGACCTCAAGGTACCTGCTGCTGAAGACCCTATCTGAGGTATCTCCCTGAAGC
Source organism: Bramus lutescens (assembly GCA_001685075.1). Lineage (NCBI taxonomy): Eukaryota > Metazoa > Chordata > Mammalia > Rodentia > Cricetidae > Bramus > Bramus lutescens. The sequence continues at coordinate 257,749 of LOEQ01003003.1, read as the reverse complement.
CCACTCAATCTATCCCAACCCATCTGTACTGATTTTATCATAATAGTCACACAGGACATTATCTTTTGCCTGTCTTGACTTTTCTATCGCCTGTCTTGGCCCTCAGGAATGGAAAACCTAGAAACAGGAGTCTTGTCTCTTCTGCCCATCACTATTTATCCAGAGCTCAGATAGCACCTGGGCCATTGTAGGTACCAATAAATGTATAATAAGCTAAAGAATGAACTAGCATCCATCATGGCTGTCAGTGAGGTCAAAGTTTCTTTCTGATACTAAGTAGCCTTTCCCTTTTCCTGGCAGGCCAAATCTTCTGGAAGCCCTTCCTCAGCATTCACATCTTCTCATCACAGCCTCTGTGACCAATGGCCCTGTGTCACCAAGGTATCAGTGTGGATCATCTCAGATGCCCTCCATATCCAGGCTTTCATTTTTTTATACCAAGAGAATCTGAAAATTCCAGAAATGTTTTATTCTAAAGGAAAGAGACTCTCAAAGAAGGAGGGTAGGGACTAAGGGAACTGTTTTGAGAAAGGCCTCTTTGATTCATCTATACTTGAGTTCCTCACACCCTTCTCCCAATATGTACATAAACACGCTGGTGCACTCAGACCTCACAGCCAATCCAAGCAGTCACCTACCCAGGTTGGTGGGGAGGAGTTTAACCAGGCCTTCCCCAACATGGGAGGGGCAGCCCTGGATCATGTTGCTGCTGGGTGGAATGCTAAAGCTCCAACCCAGGTTTCTTCCATAGAAAGGCATCTCTGGCCTTTCTCTGTTTCTTCAGCAGTCTGGCAGCTTCTTGTATGTTTGGTGCCAGTGGGAGCCTTTGTCCTTCCATCCTTCTATCTTTGTAAGGCAGTACTTGCCCACATACAGCACAGGGCCAGAAGCAAACTGAGAAGAATGGGACAGAGGACATGTGCCAGGACCTTCCCCTTCAATAGTGGGTTCTGAGACCTTCAGCTCTCTTCTGCCAATGCTCAACAAGCCCTACACTATGCCCTTGTGTCCAACTCTTCACCACATGAAGCAGGCAGGGACTCAAGCCTCACTGTATACAGGCTTCTCTTGTAGGAAACAGGCTTCTTTTTAGTCCATGTGGTGATGGATGTGAGATTCAAGGTCTGTCTCCAGAGCGTCTCCATAGATGGCTCTTTAAATATCCCTTAGATTATGAAATATTTGTGCCTTGGTTATACTGATTATCCCCAGCTCCTCTGATTAGAGAATAGGTAAAAGTGGAATCCCCTGCAGCATTAAGGATGGAGGACACCTTTAAGGTAAAACTTGTCTAGTGCTTGCTAATTTTATCTCAACTTGACACAGACTAGAATCATTTGAAAGGAGGGAAGACCAAATGAGAAAATACCCTCATAGGATTGGAATGCAGGCAAGCCTATGATTGATGTGAGAGGGGCCATCCCATTGTGCGTAGAGTCACCCCTGGGCTGGGGTTCAGGGTTCTATAAGAAAGCAGGCTAAGCAAGCCATGCAGAAGAAGCCAGTAAGCAGCACCCCTCCATGACATTTTCATCAGCTCCTGTCTCCAGGTTCCTTCCCTAGCTTCCACAATAGACTATATGTGGAACTGTGAGCCAGATAGACCCTTTCCTTCCCAACTTGGGTTTTGGTCTTGGTGTTTCATCACAACAATAGAAACCCTAACTAAGACAAGAACTTCATGTTTAATCCTGAGGTACATTGTCAGAGGAGGCAGTACCATCATCTCTCTGGACATAACTTTCAATCTGGATTCCACCCACAGAAAGAACAAGGCCAGTGGAATTCACACATTGACTTCCCCAGACACAGTGAGGTCCACAAGAATAATTTCATTCAACAAATACTATTTAGTGAATATGTGTATATGACAGAAATTTAGATGCATGGCACTAATAATTATATTGATAATTACACTATTATGCTAAGTAATTATACTAATAATTTTAATCAGAGTAAGTGCTCAGAAAGAAGACAGGATTTTATAAAGGCATATGTCAAGGGACAGAGACCTAATTGAGTGTGCTAGCAAGGGCCATTTTTAAAATTGACAGCTGTATAGCCGAGGCTGTAATTCAGACACAAAACACATGCCCAGAATATGAGACACCTGGGTTCATCCCCAGATCAACACTGGTAACCATATTCATGGTGAGGAAGATGGCTCCATCTTTGGATATAAGGAATTTCAATGACACAGAAGTTTTCTCGGGTCAAACTCTCTCCCAGCTTGTTTGCTGGGACCTATTAAACTGTATCCAAATTTCTCACTGTACAGTTACAGCCAGTACTCGCTTGGAGTGTTGGCCCCTTTGACAGAGGGTTTACTACTCGAGTTGGCTGCATGAACCTGAGAGACTGGGGCCTAAAAATGAGGTGGACTAAAGTCTCATGCAATAATAGTCAGTTTTATTAAGTGCATCAGATAATTTATATTTGTAGGGTTAAGCAGAGTCACGTGTAAGGTTCTCAACCACAGGGACCTCTTTATGAGGTAAAGAGCTCAAGAGAAGATAAGGTCAGTGGGGTACAGGGTAACCTCTTGGAAGTTTCTATTTACAAAGGTTCCTATCCTTTCCTTTGTTGGGAATAAGTCTCAGGGTTTACCTCTACAACAACCTCCTGTCCCCTAGCTACCAGCTGTCCCTGTGGGCTCTCTGTAAAACTAAAAGTCTGCTCACACTTCATCTGGGACAGACGAAGGATTACAAAGATCCACTTTTCCCCACAGTTGCCTCATCATGAAGCTGGCCTTGAATTTGGGCTATCTTAGCTATGCCATAAGGAAGACAGGTATACGTAATCAAAATGGAGTCGAGTAACTAGAACGTCTTCCGCTCCTTCCAACCGTCCAGAAGAGCCATTCCCTTTTATGACCCAGAGATTCATAAAAATGCATAAGTGAATGCAGCAGTTTAAATAGTTTTCTTTTAGGAGTTTGGCACTAAATACATTAAATGAATTCCCTTAGCCCTTGGACAAGAGGCCATTAGACATGGACTATTACTTGCATTATCATTACATTAGTGGGTCATTATGAAAAATAAAAGTTCTAATCAGCATGAACATTTATAAAGTGCCACGATAGGGGATATGCCAGGCTGGGCTGTCTCAAACATCTAAGCTAACCACAGTGAGTAATGACTTTGAACAAAAAAAATAATAATAAAAGATTGAACAGAAAAAAAATCACTTTAACAAATCCCTCTCAAAGTCATTAGCAATTATAGCCTTGGAAAACAGAGAAGGCCCACCCCCATCTCCCTAGCTAAATAGGAGAGTTTGCTCAACTTGGCTTGGCATGGAGTGATAATGCTTATTTTACTTACCACCCCCTAGAGTCTCTAGATGGAATAAGAGGATCCTGAAAGTCCTGTAAGTTCTAGGTTTCTTGGGTTCTTCACTGGTGGCTCTGAGGCTGATATCAGTTACAGGAACAACATGGTGGCCACTGTACTCCTGCCCACTGACTCAGTATATTCAGGTCAAGGATGCATTCTTAAGAATTAGTGGCCCTTAGAGGGAGGAGTTAGAAGCAAGGTAAAAGATGGGTGGAATGGGCAAGGTAGTTAGACTATCTCTAATGACCAAGGCACAAGGATCCTCCCATCCTCCTTCAGAGGTATCTTCTGACTCCCAAGGACCAGTTCTTCTCAGGAGACTCAGTGGGTCTCCCCAGACCCCTAACTGAATAAATGAAAATACCCTTGTCCCACTTCCTTGTTTCCATGCATTTGATGGTGCCTTCTGTTATGGAAGACAAGTATCCATACCAACTCACTCACTCCAATCATTTGTCCATCCATCTGTCCAGTCAGACAGCCATCTGCCCATCCAGTCATATAGCCAACCAGCTACTCATTTAACCATTGATTCACTTAACACCCTAAAAATTGACATTATTTTCAGTGTTAAACTGTTTTCTCTCTATTTCCAACACCTAAAACAGATGCCTGGTGATAAATGGGCATTCACTAAATGTTTATAGGTAAACACAGGAATGCTTTAAATACAGAGATGCTTGGGGACTTGTTCTATAAACAAGAGTCCTAGGTGTGTGTTCATCGGAGGGGATCCTGGGGAAACAGATGATGCTGCCATGACTAACAGTCTCCAACTCTGGACTGAAGCAAACACCCTGAGTGAACAGCAATATCTCCTCCACTCACTTCCATCCCAGAGCATGGGAACTCTTATCGCCAACATCACTACTCTCCTGGATTAAGATATTTCCTCCTCTGCATCTCCAGCAAAATGTTGTTTAATGGGTCACTTTGCCACGTTTTAAGGCAACACAATTACTTTCAATTGCCTATCTCCAAATTACCTGCTTTATTTAAGGGCTCACGTAGCCTTTGAGGAAGAAAAGACTCCTTATTTGTCTGCACATCACTGTCCACCCTACCTAACATTTTCAGCAGAATGCCTGGATGCTCCTGGCCTCTCATTGTCTGGGCCGTCCATTATCCAGCTCTCCTGCTTTCAACAACAGTTCAACAGAGCTTTGCTGAGCTCTTGCTATTCCTATTGTGCCCCTTTTCCTAATAAAAACAACCTGTGTTGTACACAGTTTTAACTTCAAATTCCTCCTCCCTCATTGTGTGTTTAGCAACTTTAGGGCATCCTGGCTACCGTAAGTTATTATATGCTTAATTAAACTTATTAAAGTCTGCTTGCCTCCAGTTTTGTGGATTTCATTTCTGTAATGGAGTCTGTGCCCCATCACACACATTGTTTACAATAGACTTTGAAAACCAGCAAGCATCACAGAGCATGAAGCCTCACTAGAGGCTTACAAATGAGATTGGGGTATTCTGATGAAAAATTCCCTCAGTGTTTGTGTTGTAGCTTCAAGCAGTCACAGTCCCATGTCCAAGGCTATCCAATTGAGTTCCAGAAACAAATCGTGAGTTTTAAAACACCAGGATTTCAAGGAGGCTAGGCAGTATCACACATTGGCAATGATTTTCACTGGACAGAGTGTTCTGGAATGCCGTCTGTTTCACAAGGATGAGATGTTACAAAGAGCATCCTCCTATCTCTAAGAATGATATTCCTTGAGCTCAAGAAATGCTCCTGTGCTTGGAAGAGGCTCTGGAATATTGCCCAGAGCTTGTAAAACTGAAGAAGCCTGGGTAGAACATGCAGACGAAGCTGTCAGTGTATTTGACTTTGCCACTAGGACCTCCGGGCTCAAGGCCAGGGAAGCCCTGTGCTTGTCCTATAAGAATGAGATAATAGACAGAAAGCAAAGTCTCCTTTCCTACTGGAGGTCTGGGTCTGCTGAGACAGCTGAGAATGATTTCATCATCTTACTAATCCTTCAGAAGCCCACATATTTATTCTAATAATTTAGTCTTGCTGAAGCCATGTGGAAAGCTTTTCTCTTTAGAATCCATGGGTCTTTTAACAGATGCTATGCAGGGACCATGTTTGCTGTTCAGAGAGCCTGACTCACATCACATACTTCTCTTAGAAACCATGTAAGTCTAGGAATCATTTTATTTCTTGTATCCATAAAGAGATATTAGGCTCAGAGACATGGCTGATGTCCCCAGGACTCATCTGATCCTATGGGCCCCCGAAAGGAATTTGACACCAAGGCTGAATTGTTTCCACCTACTTGGCTTTCTGCTGACAGCTAGTAATAGCCACTGAATAAATATTTGCCAAGGCGGTACCATAGATCACAGGCTATGCTAAAGCAGCATCAGAGAGGGCTTAGGAAAGCCCCAGTAGTCTGATCTGATAGGAATCACATTGTGGGAACCACGCTGTAACTTAACCGCTGCAAGATAATAAAGGTGCCAAGGAATGGATGGGGGCACCAGAGGCTCAGAGACCAGGACATTGTCCTCTCTATCCCCCTCCTCAGGGGGAAATATCACAGTACCTCATTCACAGAAGGTACAAAATGACTTTTCAACATTAACAAATCTTGAAAGAGGGACGTTGTGGAAAGCATAAGAAAAGGCTCAGAGAGAGTCTGTGCAGTCTGACGAGTGCTCAGAAATGTTCTAGAGCAGTGGTTCTCAACATGTGGGTGACCACCCTGTTGGGGTGTTGAGTGACCTTTCCAGAGAGGTCACCTAAGACCATTGGAAAAAATATTTACAGTTCATAACAGCAGCAAGTTTACAGTTATGAAGTAGCAATGAAAATAATTTTCCGGTTGTGGATCCCCACAACATGAGGAACTGTATTAAGGGGTCATAGCATTAGGAGGGTTGAGCAACACTAGTCTGGAGTACCCTGGACTTCATATTTGAGGTAGCATAAGACGATGTGAGAGGAAGAACCCAGGATGACTGACTTACTGTAGTGCTTTGAGGTGGCTCTGGTCAAGCTGATCTGCACTGAGAATTTTCTTAGAAAGGTGTTTTGAGTGCTTGCAATATAAACAGAATAAGTGTGCAGTCTGTGAGGCAGACTGACGGTCACCCATCAGCCTTGATTGAGAGGCCTCACATTAACGGCTTGTCTCCACCCTTCATAATTTTACCTGTCATCAGAAACACTGAAAGAAATCTGTTCTCAGCAATTCCTGTCTCCTAATCTTTGGCTTGACAGAGTTTGTTGCTTTTCATGTGATTTGGGAGCTTGCTGCTCTCAGAGAGAGAGAGAGAGAGAGAGAGAGAGAGAGAGAGAGAGAGATAGCCTCAGCCAGAGAGACGATCTTGAAAGTGTTTGTTAATTTTATCTGGCTGGAGCACTGGGGAGCACGTTCAGCTCAAAGCGATGTCTATTAAGTTGTCAGTCATGATATCATTTGCCTCTGCGGTGTTTAGTATCTACCAAGCGGAAGCTGACAGACAGCACAAAGGCCCTTTGTGAGGGAGACAACATACAACATGCTAATTAGCATGGCACCCTCCACATGCCCTCCCATTAGGAAAGCTGTAATCATAATATGTCTCTCCACTCTTTTCTTCCAAAAGCTTCCCTTAAGAGGTTTTCTATCAGACTATCCTACCTTTCGGCAGGATTGATCCCATTCTTAACCAAAATCCACACTGCATGCAAATGGACCCAAAGCACTCCCTGAGACTGACAGAACAGGAAGGATGGTTACGTTCCTATGTCAACGTGACTGGATCAAAAGGATTCTCAGAGAGCTGGCAAGCTGTCATTACTGAATATACCGTGAGGATGTTTCCAGTCAATGAGCTATTGAATCTCGAGACTGAGTTAGAGGACTCAAGCTCTCAGCCTCCTGCACAGGGACCATTCAACCTGCTGAGGGACTGAGAGAACAAGGCAGAAAGGCAAATTCCTTGTTCCAGCTGGAGGTGTGACAGCCACCTCTTTTGTCTTTCAGTTGGAGGTGTGACAACCATCTCTTCTGTCTTCCAGTTGGAGGTAGGTGTGAGAGCCATCTCTTCTGTCTCCCAGTTGGAGGTGTGATAGCCATCTCTTCTGTCTTTAGATCCTAGTGCTTTTAGTTTTAAGATAGAGTTTCCTTGTGTAGTCCTGGCTTTCCTGGAACTCACCCTGTAGACCAGGCTGGCCTTGAACTCACAAAGATCCACCTGTGAGTTCTGGGATTAAAGGTGTGTGCCACCATCACCTAGCTAACACTTCTAGTTCTTAAAAGATGTGGGACTAAGTCTGGGATGGCCATCATCTTGTGCACACATAGGTGTGTGTCCGCTGCTCATACTTCAGAGTTGCTGGCATCACACCATCATCCCGTCGGGCCTCAGACCTTTGGTCTAGATTGTACCACTAGCTTTTCTGTGTTCTCCAAGTTCATGAAGATAGTTTATAAGATGAGATTCTTGGCTCTCCATGGTGGTGTGGCTCACTCTGGCCACATATACTAACATACAGATGTAGAAGCATGCACAGCCCCTTGGCTGCTAGATTCAGTTCCTGTTCCCCATTCATGCAGAGGACTATAGATTGGTGAGTCTACCCCTAAATAAAGAGACTTTTATTATACCTCATTCTGAGCTAGTGTGGAACTATTATAATCAACAACAGATTGGCACCAAAATACCCATCTTTCAAAGGTCGAGAGACCGTGAACATCTAGATGCCTAAAGAAAAAAAAGATAGCTATCCAAAAAGAATCACCAAGCAAAGAGATATCTGACTTTATGGTACAAGATAAAATTTTATTACCTGAACATTCTCTCTCTCTCTCTCTCTCAGAGAGAGAGAGAGAGAGAGAGAGAGACACACACACACACACACACAATTCTCAGTATAATGAAAGTGTAAATCACTTAAAAATCAAAGCTGGCTTTGGAGTTGGACAATGTCTATCCTTCTCTAAATCCGAGCATGCTGTTAAAAGAAAAATTCAAAGTTTCTGTCTTTTATCAGAAGCCATATGGTATGGGACAGAAAGAAGAAAGAATTTAGGAAAAATTTTACTTCTCTCCATACTTATTTTTGTCTCTAGCATACCGTTCATTTCGTTCATTGAATATATGTCTATTTAAATAATGTTTAAGTTTTCCACATTGAACAATAAATTTTCCTTCAGTGATCTTTGAAGGAAGAAGATGGGGCCCCACAACAATGACTCCACCTGGTCAATATGATGTTATGAGGCTAATAGTGCTACTTTAAGATCAGCTACTCAAGGTGATTCCAACTTAGTTAACAAAAAATGGTACAACTTCTCACAGCATTCTGGCCAGAGCTTCAAATAAAAACTTAAAAAAGAAACCCTATTGACTCTCAAAGACTATTTGAAATTATACCAGGCAGTAATCTTAAAACTTAAGTATCATTTTAGTTTTACAGGATCCCATAGAAATAACATCTCTCCTATGACAATTAGAAGTAATTCTAAAATATGACATCCCCTCTCTCCACAAAGTTTGTTCTCAGGGTTAGAGACATCTATTAGGGGTTAATTACGAGTTGTATAGGGTTGGGGGTTGGGGTGGAAATTATGTAGGCTCAGGGAGATCTTTTGAAAAAAAAAGAAAAGAAAAGGAATTTGATGGGATAACAGGTAGATTATTGTGAGTTTACTCATACTAACAATAATAGTGAGTAAGAGAGTGAATACTTGTGAGTTATTATTTATAGACAATTTATATTGGTATAGATTCTTGTATATTGATACAAATTTAAATTATATCTGTTATGTTAAATAAGCTCCTATTTCTGCTAACAATATTTGTAAACCTATGCAAATTTATTTTTTATATTATATGCATGCATGTTTCTACCTCTGCTTAAGATATTTTATAGTTTGATGGAATTTTATAATATATTTATCATATTGTATTATAAATTTCTGTATCTGATCAAGATATTTGTACATTGTTTACATTTTTATGTTATTGTCCTCAATTGCTGCACAGTTGTTTAGTCTTTAAATTATACAGGTATTAGGATATAATAGGTCAATGGTCATTCATGTTTGTCATACTTATAGTTAGACTAATCAGGTTCTTTAGATATATAGTGATTGTATTCTGCATAGATAGGTAATCTTCAACCACTTCAAAGAACTATAGAACATGACATTCAAATAACTTAGGGTTCTGTTGACGAGGCACGATCACTCCTGACGGCACAGATCTATTCCTAAGAGAATGTTGGGCACTAAAGACACTCTACCTAGGACTTGATTTCTTCTTGGCAAAACTGGCCTTTGGGCAAGGAACTGCCCATGCCTTGATCACTGACAAAATGGACAAAATGCATGATGACAGTATATATATCCTGTCAAACTTTGCCAAGACAGGGTAAGATAGTTTTGAAACTTTTCCTGCCTCTAAAAATGGTCTGTCAGTTACTCTAGGCCTTAGCCAGAGCTGGTTGCTCCAACATTGCAAATGAGACTTTGGGTGATTGCCCAGATATCTAGTTGTCTCTGTCATTTATTAAACATTTTGAAAGTTGCTTGATTGCACTTCATGTTTACTCAAGTAATATTATTTCCCTTCTCAAGTCTTTGATGGGGTTAAAGACTAGGTAGTCGTAGTTACTTTGCTCTTATGGCTTAGCCAAGCCATTTCTAACACAAGACTTAGACTCCTTGAGAGAAGATAACTAAAAAAGCAATTAAAATATGATTCTTGTTTGATATTGTTTATGCTGGTTGTAATTCTAATTTTTATACTTGATATTTGTTCTGATTGTATATAGTTTTGTAATAGACTTAGAACTCTTTTATTTAGCCAAAAGGGGGAGGTGCTGTGTCATTCAGCCAATAGTCTTTAAGATACTCACTTAAAGTATTACATGACCACATGTACTATATATACAGATGCAGAAACAGGCACAGCCCCTTGGTTGCTGGATTTGATTCCTGTTCCCCACTCATGCAGAAGACTGTTGATCTGTGAGTCTACCCCCAAAGAAACAGACCTTTATTATACCCCATTCTGAGCTAGTGTGGGACTATTTTATTATAAACAACAACAGGGGGAGATAACTGTGTGAATCAACAGGATACAAGCCCATATATATTAGCAAAATATATAGGTATCCTATGGCTTCTTTCTCAGGAGAACAGTGACTAACACAAAGCGGGTAAAGTGGAGCAAGTTTGAGCTAAGGGGTTCTGGGAAATGTTCTACATTCAGCCTTCAGGAAGACTCAGTCAGACTTAAACAGGGATTTTAACCACTGTAGTGAGAGAAGAGAAAAGGCAGTTCCACCAGAGTTGGGTCGACCTGGCAGAAATACCCATGTTCACACATGTGATGATTACATACATTCATTGTGGTGATTACAGTCATTACACTAGCAGCTGCTGCTTCAGGTTTGCATTCTGAAAGGAGTGCTATGCAGGATGCTTTACACATACTTCGTTACCATAGCAGCTCAGCATCCTGCTGTGGTGAGGCCTTGTCCTCCCCATCAGCCAGAGAGAAAATAGGGCTCAGCACCCAATGAAGGCCGTCTTGGTATAACGGTATAATCTTGGTCACTTGACTGTGGTAGAATTTACTGAGGAGGCAACTATCTGGGTGTGTCTCTGAGACATTTCCAGACAGGTCTAACTGAAGAGAGAAGTCTAGAAAATATCCACTCTGGACCTGAGCAGCAGATTCCCATTGACTGGGACCTCAGACTGAATAACAAAGGGAAACAAAAGTAGGTAGTGAGGTGAGCACCAAAACCAATTTCCCTCTGCTTCCTGAACTGCAGAGAGCATGTGATCCACTGTCTCTCACTCTCAGACCAGGGCCTTCCCTAGCATGGCAGATGTGCACCTTTTCAGATCTTCAGCCAAACACATCCTTCCATCTTCAGGCCGCTCTTGTTGGGCATTTTGTCATAGCCACCAGAAAGGCCACTCGCAGAGTTGCTGGTTGTAGAATTGCTTTCCCACATGGCTTCATTTGCTGCTGCTTGAAGGTAAGAATGCAAAGTTGCCCAAGTTGTCCATGATACTCCAATGCCGTTGTCTGGACCATCACTGCTGGCTTCCCACCAGGTAGGCAGGGCAGGTGCTGTTATTGCCATTTTACAGCTGAGAAAACTGGGGCCGACAGAAATGAAGTGCTTTTGTATGATACACGATGACCAAGGTGACGTTTCCTTTTTCTCAGAGCGCCTCTGCAGATCACAAGGGCCCAGCAGCTTAGAGCTGTCACTACTTGAGCAGAAATGCTGAGACAAAGTCAATGGGAATACTCAGCAGAATGCAAAAGCAGTAAGAAAGTGGATTCCAAGAGGCCATACGTGTAATAGTCATCCATGACGTTTGCTGTCCCTTATGGAAGTGGAATATGAGGGTCTCTGGCTCCTGCTTTGAGTTTAGGAAGATGCAGGTACAGCTCTTTTCAGTTTCCCAGTATTGTTCAAGGACATTCTTGCCCCCCACACTTGAGGAGAGCCTTCCCAGCACAAAGCTCATTCCAGCCTAGACAGCTGGAACAGTTCTGCCTCCCTCCAGGTCTCCGCTCCAGCTGGGAGTCCTTTACCAAGTGACCCTTCTGCACCTAGGTGACTCCTCCCTGGAACATTCCAGTCTTGGGCAGTTACCTCCATTAGTTCTGATGATATTAAAAATGAGCTGCCCTCTGGTCACATCAGAGAGGCAATAGAAGCTAAGAGAGTACATACAGTCACCACAGAGCAGAGTTACAGAACCCCCTAGCCTACTTAGCTCTTTATGCAAATAACAATGACAATATTTACCTAACAAATGAGCAACTGAGGGTGGGGGAATGACCCAGTTGTCCAAATGGTCAGGCAATGGAATGGGCTTTGGGATCTTTGCCTCCTTTTATTCCAAAGGAATATTCTCATTCCCTATGTCTTCCTCTCTTCCCTTCTCCTCCCCCAAAGTTAGGAAACTACTCGAGACAAGACCATTTGTGGGGTCAGCACAGCTACTTGAAGCAATGGAACTCCCTCAGGGAGGAAAGCAAAAACCCTTTACCATAAGCTTGGTAGTATGGGTAGTAGGCAAATAGATGCTGGCTTCTCCTTCTCTGGCTGTGAGGATAGAGCAAAGACTGTGAACATCAGCCCACCTGCTAAGTAGAGACAAGCTGTGCTCTGCTGTGTGCTGTGCTGTGTGCTGCACTCACTGGGGCCTGGAAGAACCGGAAGCCGAGTCTCTA